>JAECUM010016012.1:0-56469 GCA_016617855.1 Megalonaias nervosa | reverse complement strand
CTCTATATCCCATATTACACCCATCAAACACCAAAAAAAAAGGGAATTAAAGGTTCTTTCAACAATACCTAAGATATACAAGGTCTTTTTTAAATACCCAGTATAACCAGTGAGAAAACCTGGGGAAATTCTTTTCCTTTCAAATTCTAACCCTATGCAAAATAGGAAACTATACAGCGCCACCTTAAAACAAATATAAAAATATGCAATTAATTTTCTTATTGTCAGCATTCTGAATGATGTTCTGAATAAAATGGTACGTTAACATTGATTTTATGCATGAAAATAAGCTATTTATGCTTATTTTGCTCTTGTTTAAGACTGTACTTGTTTAAGACTCTGACACTAATAAATACTCTTCTGTGGGGGAAAATACATGAGAATTATTCAAAAGGACTGTTTTGATGCTTGTGACTTAAATCTTTCAGTAATACACTCAAATATAAATCATACAGTAATAATACCTATGTGCTCTTTAAGGGGCCACTCACCAGTTATTATGTACTTTGAGAGAGTGACATATGTAAGGTCAAGCTGTTTGCATTTAAAACATGCACAGTGGACAGAATGTTGGCATACCTCTATGCTACTTTGATGTAATGTGGCTGACTATTCTTTGGATATTGTACGTTTGGAAAATGTAAATGATCTTAGCACACTGCTAACATAATGATTGCTCCCTTGTGCTCCAAAGTCAGCCTGAATTTGTGTCAATTATACTATCCTTAGCAGCTATTAAATTTGGGAAAATGAATTTTGCCTGACTAGGCAATACCAGTTTCTGCAATTATTTTTCTGATTTTCAGAACGCTCCGGTGGCCCAGTGGTTATAGGGTCCGTCTCCGATGCGAGAGGTCGTGGGTTGGATCCTCGGCCGAGTCATACCAAAGACTTACAAAAATGGTACTAACAGCTGCCTCGCTTGGCGCTCAGAATTAAGAGGTTACTATTAGGACTGGTTGGCCTGATGTCAGGATAATGTGACTGGGTGAGACATGCTGCTGCATGATGCCCAAGTGCTAAACAATAAACCATAAACTTGGATTAACCGCTCCGGTGGCCTAGTGGTTAGAGCGTCCGCCTCGGATGCGGGAGGTCATGGGTTCGATCCCCGGCCGAGTCATACCAACGACTGACAAAAATGGTACTAACAGCTGCCTCGCTTGGCGCTCAGCATTAAGAGGTTAGTGTTAGGACTGGTCGGCCTGGTGTCAGGATAATGTGACTGGGTGGGACATCATGCTACATGTCTGCGGCATGATGCCCCAGTGCTAGACATCACTATAAACTGCCACACTGCAGACATCGTAGTGATATGACTGAAAAATTGTTAAAAGCTATGTTAAAAATTCAAATCACATCACATAACACATCAAACTGTCTTGATATGCATTACAAAGTCTTTCTGTTGCTAGTTTTTTTGAATTGTTGTTTGAATCCACATGTGGTTATCACTTAAACATTACAGCGATATGTAGCTGGTTCTGAAGTAAAGTGGTGCTTGTCTGACTTCAGCATGACACTATAGTGGCAGCTTGAAAATCTTGTTTTCCCTGCTTATCTTACATCAGTGGCAGTATTGTCATGGTGTTTTCATTACAACACTTCATGTAATGTTTTTGTGTGGTTCTAAAAGAAAATTATACAAATCTGGCCACAAACATGTTTGAAGTTACGAAGGGGTTTTGAAAACCAGACCTAATTGACCTTGAATTTTTTCTGGTTTGTAATTCGTTGAGTTTGTGAACACAGTGACTTGTACATGATCAGGTCAGTTTTGATCACACGCTGAATTTTGTTGCATTCCAATTAAAAAGTTGATAGGCAGCTCTCTGACACTGATTTTAAGGTCTGTGGTCATAACTCATATTTTTATTTACCTTGCGAATATGAGAACACAAATATTGTGAAGAAATTTTTATCAAACCCAGTTTGTGGATACAGTATATTCCCTAATTAATGCCCACAAGGGCATTACATTTACCAAACTGGAGGGGGGGGACATTTATTAGAACACAGTAATGAAGGATAAAGTTGTTCTTTTGATGTACTCGTATAACGACTACATGTACATCTGGGGGTCTTTCTGCCACAGAATTTAGTCATTGTAAATATGAGCACAGTTAAAATGATCAGTTGATCAACACATTTTCTGATTCAGCAACTGGTTGAAGTAGTACTGGTAAGTCTTTGAACTTGCTGCCCAGTTATTGCATCATGTTTAATACTATGTGTGTGCATGTGACTATAGTAATATACATTGTAATTGTGATCAACTGAGACTGCAGCAGTTTCTTGTAATCAAGGAGCTGAAAGAGATGGGTATTGAAAAGCACAGGTCTTACTGCATCTTTTAAATTGTCTGTTCTTAAAAATGGGGATGAGGCATAATTACAGTGGGGGCATTAATTAGGGAATATGCAGGTATATTCAGTCTTTCCAGCAGCTCTAGTTTTTCCTACTTTTCTGGTAACTATGTTGAAAATGTTGTTACAGTAAAACCTGTTATGAGAGACCGCCCCTTCTGCCAAGCAAAAGCGGTCTCTCAAGACAGGTGGTGTTTCATAACAGGTGTATGAAAATGGACTCGTTTCCAGGGTCAATAGTTAGCATTGTTGAAGAAGTAAAAAAATACCCATACTAACTTTACATGTATCATATTTTTTATTCATAACTATTGTTAAATATTGCATGCATTCCTCTCAAAATAACTTTATATAATAAAGATATACAGCATACATCTATCAAACAACGTGAATCAAATTTATATTTGAACATCACATGAATATGTACATGTATTAGCACATGTATATGATTTGTGAAATAAACAAAGGTAATATTTATCTGATCCATAAGGTAACTTCACATGGCCATAAATTTTAGAGTTGTTTCACATGTAACAAAAACTGCACAGTTAGTTATGATGTATATATCTTATTCTATGCACTTAATCACTTTTCTTTAAGAAATCCATTATACTTTGTTCACATTTTTTACTCAGCTGATTGGTCTGAACATGTATCTCCATTTCTGAGCAAAGAAGTAAAAGTTTGGGATTGCCATGTTGTAAAGCATATTCTTTAATCTCCTTTAAATGTTCTGTGACTGTAGAATGTGAAATAACCTGAGGCAGAATTTCACCAATAGATGACTCATTGTCACTATCACTGTCAGCAGTTGGAGGAGTACCCGATTTACCTCTCTGAAGAATATCCTTCTCCCAGTCTGGCCCTGAGAAATCATTAGCAGTTTCAAGACAGTGGTCCATATCAGCATATTCTTCCAATGTCATGCCATTGAGAAGAAGTTCCATTAATGGATGCACATATTGTTCGCTCTCTTCGCTTTCAGGCTTTATGGCTTCTACACTGACAGAAAAGCCACACTTAGCAAAACACCTTTCTATGATGTATGCAGACAGAGCATCCCACACTGACTTAATCCATAAAATGGCATCCAGAACAGTGATAGTCTTAGATATTTCAGTTGCTGTAGAGCACTCATCCATTTTGGAAAGAATATGTCGCAGCAGTTTCTTCCGATAATTAATTTTTACAGCCTGAATTATCCCTGCATCACAGGGCTGTAGTTTAGATGTTGTATTGGGGGCAGAAAGACCAGTTTTACATTGCTAAACTTAACATCTGGGTGTGCACTGCAGTTGTCTACGAGAATTAAAATGTTCCGATTTTTCCTTTTCATTTTATTGTTGACAGCTACAAGCCAGTTACAAAAGATGTCTGATGTCATCCAAGCCTTTCTGTTGGATTCATAGGCAACACCCAAAGATCTTGAATTAAATGACCTAAAACATCTTGGGTTGTGTGATTTTCCTATAACTAAGGGGTCCAATTTTTCTCCAGTTGTACTACATCCTAACAATAGTGTCAACCTCTCCTTTGCTTTTTTCCCTCCTTTGCGAACATCATCTTTCTGCACTAGGGACCTGTCAGGTAGTCCTCTGTAAAAGAGTCCTGTTTCATCAGCGTTAAAAATATCACATAGGTTATACCCTTCAGTGATGGCTGGTAGTCTTTTTTTCCAGTCATCAACTGTCTGTAAATTCACATCAGCTGATTCTCCACTGAGCACACTTGCTGTAATATTGTATCTATTTTTGAAGCTCTCCAGCCATCTGTTTGATGCAACAAAGTCATCATAATTCAGTTCGGCTGAGACAATAATTGCCTTTTTCTGAATCAGCTTTCCACTTACTGGTATGTTTTTACTCCTTGCAACACAAAACCACTCCCATACTT
This sequence comes from Megalonaias nervosa, assembly GCA_016617855.1. NCBI lineage: Eukaryota > Metazoa > Mollusca > Bivalvia > Unionida > Unionidae > Megalonaias > Megalonaias nervosa. Next base: position 52,210 of record JAECUM010016012.1, on the reverse strand, counting down.
GCTCGTTTAGATCTCCATGCAATGTCCGTCATGCCGTGGCATATTTCCTCTTTGGTTGTGCACCTTTCTGCCATTGGTTTCTAGTGGTCTCCTTGTCTTTCATAACACTTTGAACTTGCGTTTTACCGACGTTTAAGCTGGCTGCTATTTTGTGAGTGGTCTCTCCTTTTTCACTTCTTTCAATTACATTAATTCTTTCTTCCAGTGTTAGAATTTTTCTTTTTTTTCATCAGAGGTTCTGCCATTGTTATTAGTGTTGATGTAATAATGACTAGATGTATTTTGGTTTTGATCATGTTTTGGGGACATGACTTCGGCACTACACTGGTGGTTAGTGACATGTACTTTAGTCTGGTTTACTGCAATTTACATATGACACCATACGCTGGACTTGTAAATTTCACAAAACTGGAAGCTGAGCTCTCATGTTTACAAAGGATTAAGTAAAGGTCAGTGTTTTTTTTGCGATGCGGTCGTTCATAGCAGTGTCGAAATGCATATTTTGTCAAGAAATTGAGGTCGCTGGTCGCGTTCAGCAGGTGGTCGCTCATAACGTTTATATAATAAAATTGATCCATGCATTACGATTGTGGTTGGAAGTGACAGGTGGTCGCTCATAGCAGAGGTCGCTTATGACAGTTTTTACTGTATTGTTATTCCTCTTAAATGGATGGTCATATTGATGTGGAGTTTCAAATGAAAGGCTTCTTATGATGTCTTGTTGCACCTAAATAAAATTGGCCACCATGCTCAACCATTTTGAAGATGTGGTTTCAAAACCACCTTGATGGATAGTCATAGTCCACTAAATCAGCTCCCAAACATGTGCTGATACTGATGTGCACAAAATGTTATCTACCATTTTTCACTTTTGTCTATTCACACATTGAATGAATTGAATTAGAAATCCACTGTGATGGGTAATTTGAAATGTTCTTACCTGTTGTTTATAGATGCTTACTTTTGAAGAACATGTGACAGTCACATACCAAATCCACTGACACTTGAGTTAAGTCACATTACCAAGAAAACCAAATCTTTCAAATGAGTGAAGGAGTGAAAGTAGCATCTGGTTGGTTGGATATGATGGAACATCTGGATGTAACCTTGAAATTCAAGATTGTGACAGGTGGTAGGGTTGTCTTATTCATTGTTGATTTACAAGTTGTGAAACTCAGAATTTGATCAAGAAATATTCTGTAGACATTGCTGAAAGGACCCTTCAACCAACCTTAAGTCTGGGGTCACAAAAAAAGGTACCAGTAAGCATCTAAAACATACACTGATGTAGACAGATTTGTCTGCATCAGTTGCATGATTTAATGAATATGTGAGATCATATACCAAACAATCCATCAGCTTCGTTATATATTTGGGGGTTGATTTATTGAACTAGGATGATCATATTGACATGGGTTTTCACTAAATCTCTTCTTACAGAGTTTAGCTGGTTCTAAATGAAAATGGTGCCCCTCAGGCATTCATTTCGGCTGCTATAGTGGCCATCTTGATGAAGTTTTTGCTGCTTTTTCATTATGGATGGTCGTATTGATGTGGAGCTTTACTGAGAGACTTTACATGATTTCTAGTTGGGCCTAATGGAAATGGTACAGATCTGACATTCAACATGACCGCCATGTTGACCATCATGAAAATCTTATTTCTACACCTCCTGAACAGAGATGGTCATATTGGCATGTGGTTTTCATGACAAGTCATTGTATGATATCTAGTTGGCTCTAAATGAAAATGATTCCCCTTAAACATCCAGTATGGCTGCTACAGTGGCCATGTTGAAAATATTGTTTCTGAATAGATTGTCATACTAACATGGAGTTTTCACTGAAAGACTTATAATGTTTATTTAGAACTAGATGATAATTGTTCCAATCTGAAGTCCAGTATGGCTACCATGGTGGCCATCTAATTGGTACTCTTCATTGGATGTTTGTATTGATATAGTGTTACAAGTCTATGCTCTTAAAATAAGTAACAGAAAAGAGTGAAAGACAACAAGCTTTGTAAAATGTAACAAAATAATTTATTTCCCTAGAATACAAAGTGAAAATGAGAAAAAAGATCTTACAGTATTGCAAATTAAATCCCAAAATAATCCAGGAATTACAGACACAAGTTTAGTAATTTAAAGTCCTGAACAAAATTCAGTACAAGTCATGAAGAAATCCCAAAACTGAAGGTGACGATGTGTCTGTTATAGCTTATATAATGTTGAGGTGTCAGCAGTCTTTTGTTGAATCACATTAATGTAATTCCAGGTTTAAATTCAGTGTAAGTTCCAGCAAATGTCTTTATCCAAGAATTTATCAGAGCACTTTTGTATTTCCAGGGAAAATAATCACTTGAATTCAATAATCTGAAGAAAAAAATTCATCCCAACTGGACACAACATAATACAGCTTGAAAGTGCTAGATATTAAATCACGAATGACAAAGTCCTCACAATTACAAGATTTTTTAGTTCTCTACTTGACTTCAGGTCACAATTAGCATTTTCTAATAAAACCCATTACCTAATGGAAAATAACCTGATCCTGATGTTTACAAAATCAAAACCATAACCTGGATTACTACCCAGGAAATTCCAAAACTTAGACCCAAATAAACATATTTACTTCTTCTGTTAATAATGTCTGTTAATAATGATCCTGAGCCCATACACAGAGAAAAATTTAGCTCTGTATTAGTTGTTACACAAAATGAAATTTGAAAAAGTCAATCAGGTCAAGCAGAAATGACCATAATTTTGGACAAGGTCAAGTCCAGCATACAATGTTACATTAAAATAGCATGTAATGAACTACAAAAATTTGTTAAAACTAACAAACAAACAAACAATTAAATTAAATAAACAAAATAATAGGGGTTTGACTAAAAGGCCTTTTTATGATTTCTGATTGATCAAGTTTAAAATGGTGTTCCATAGACATCAAATATGGCAACTGTGGTGGTCATCTTGAAAATGGGGCCCCGAGTGGCCGAGTGGTCTAAAGCGCTGACTGTTACGGATCACTGCCATCTCACCTCTGTCTGCGTGAGTTCGAGTCCAGGCTCGGCTAACGTGGGTACGTGAGAAAGCCTGCCAGTAGCTTCTCGTGGGTCGGTGGTTCTTCCCAGGATTTTCCAGGGTTCTTCCTCCACCATCAATACTGGCCGCCATGTATAGCCTATCTTGTGCTGAAAAATGGCGTTAAACCCTATAACAACAACAACAACAACAACAACAACAACAACATCTTGAAAATCTTATCATTACACCTAAATGAATATTTATATTTAAGTGAGGTTTTCATTAAAAGACCTATGAAGTTGCCTTGTTAACCTAATTGAACTGGAGTGATTCTGATATCCAGTGTGGTTGCCATGGCATCCATCTTGAAAATCTTGTTGTCACTACTTCACTTGAAGACGTGGTCATATTGACATGGGGTTGTCAGCAACGACTCCTTATGTTATGGTGTTTGCTGTAAATAAAAATGGTGCCTATCTGATATTGCTGCTTACAGTCAGTATTGCAGCCATGATGTCCATCTCGTAAATCTTGTTATTATTACTCCTGCTGAATGGATGGTCTTATTGACATGTAGTTTTCATAAAAATAATATTTTATTCCTATCTGGTACTAAATGAATGTGGTGCCCTTTGGATATACCCTCAGACATCCAATATGGAAACCATTGTGGCCATCTTGAAAATCCTGTTTCATGTCTCATTCTAAACTGATGCTTTTCTTAACAATGCATTTTCACATGAAGAATTCATATGTTGTCTGGTTGGTACTAAATGAAAATGGTACCACCATTATGACCATCTTGAAAATCCTACTGATTCTGCTCCTTCGGAATAGATGGTAATATTGACATAGTATTTTCACTACAAAGATTTCTTAAAATGTCTGTTTAGTCCTGTGCAAAATGTAGATAGTACTACTGAAAATTGTGTCCAACAGATGACCAAAAATCTTACTATTACTACTCCACTTACATCAGGTGTGGCATTGACATGAAACACATCTTGCATTGTTTACCATATTTGCTGGCCTATAAGTTGATGCAGAGTACATATATAAATCGAATTTGCAAATTTTGTAAATTATCCATCCTTTATCCATGCATATGCCGATGCAGAGTATAAGACGAGGCCATATCAATACCTCAGCTTTTGTCTTTTTCACTATAGTTCATTCTACACAGCATCACAAAATTTTTATCCTATCTGCAACTCATTCAGTTCAGATCAGCATTATTAAATTTAGCTAAAGAACCAAATTTGTTTCCCATGAAGTATTTTAAGGTACTTTTAGCTACATTTAATGATGCTGACCTGAAAATTACTGAGTTAAAGATCAGACAAAATTTGCAATGCTGTGTGGAATGAACTATAGTAACTTCCTTTTCCCTGAATATTAATGGTATTGCTGTATGCTAGTTCAGATTATTGCATCAATGATGCTAAAATGCTTTTTCCATGGTTTTGAAGAGAGCAAGGGAGGCATATGTATTCAATAGCATTTTGCTTGTTGCACCTCATGATCAAAATAAAATATACCCCAATATGAGAAAGTGATTTCAGTCCTTCATGCTATTTTGTACCTTGCTTCCCCTGCTTAGCTAGAGCTTTTGTCAAAGATAGAAAACAGTAATAAATTGTGTAGTAAATGGAAATTATTAAAATACATATCATACTCCTTCAGTTTTAAAGTTTAATTATTCACAATATTTATATCCATATAGATTCTATTTATGTTGAATCCCAAGAATGACCATTTAGCTTGCTGTGTAATTTTCTTTGCAAGTACAATGACCTCTCCATTCTCAACAAATAAGTATCCTTTATCAATAATTGCATGTACACTTCTGTAGTTATTCAGCATTTGGTTTTGATCATTGCTCATGCTAGTTGATAATTTAAATTGCTCTGACAGTTCTGTCAGTGAGTACAAAATGTGTCTCTGGTTGAGAAACTTACAAGGGTAAGTACCTGGCATTTTCTGGCATTCCATGGTACCATATTCACAATACTCAATTGGTAGCCTTATTTTCCTTATGGTAGCCTCAATAATTTGATCTGGTCTGCCAAATCTTGCACTCAAACAGGTGTTAGCTGGAATGATCTGACCACAGCTATAGCATATTTAACTAACACATAAATAACATGCAAAACTATGTGGTTTGGGACAATGGACATTGTAACTAAAACTCTCTGTTATTAATTGATAGTGGAATATAGATTGCCATTGTACACAAGTAAGATCACTGTTGTTAGGTAACTAAACAATACAGATTTACAATCGGCCTAAAACCTTGCTCTTTCTTATATTGGGGCATATTTTATTTGATCATGAGGTGCAAGAAGGAAAATATAATGGAGTACCTGTCTTTGTCATGATTATTCATTTTCTAATTTGTCTATTCTAATGCACATATATGTAATCAGATTTAAAGAACGTATATTAATATGTGCATGCCATGCTGCTTTAGCACAAGTACATGAATTTAATACAGTTGATCATGTAGATATTTTAAAATATTTCGGTCCTTTATTTATTTGTACGCAATCTCATCCCAAAAATGATAATTATATTTATACATTATTTTTCATACTTTTTGAGAATTTTTCTCTTTTGACACTAAAAAAACATTACATATGAAGCAATTTGTATGACATAATCCATATATATATCTATTTGGAGTATAAGATGAAGCCCAGATTTTCTGGTAAAATTAAGTATTTTATTGGTGGGCATATATGGTACCAGTAATTGGTCTTGAACAAAAACTGTGTAGATGTGACCACCAGCATATCCACACTTTTGTGAAGTACTTTTGTAAACCAGATATATTTGTACTCTGGATCAAGTCAAAGGACATTGCTTGCATTTTATACTTCATTCACGGTTTATGTTGTTTGCAGTTGGACTTGACATACAAGCAAACACATATATATAGTATTGCACATATAATATTGTGCACTTGTAAGAGATATACTTGACAAGCTAGTTACTTTTTGCTCATTCTATCCACACAAGTGTCATACCACTGCTCTGGAGGCCTAAGTGGTTGGAGTGCCTCAGATGTGGGAGGTTGAGGGTTTGAACCTCTGGCTAGTCATACCAAAGACTTATAAAAATGGTACTAGCAGCTGCCTCGTTTGGCGTACAGCATTAAGAGGTTGGTGATGGCTCAGACTGGTGTCAGGGTAATGTGACTGGGTGTGACATGATGTTACATTCCTGCAGCATGATACTTCAGTGCTTGACATAACTAAAAACTGCCACACTGCAAACATCATAGTGATATGACTGAAAACTTGTTAAAGCTGTGTTAAAAATCAAAATATCACACACATCACACAGTGTGATACCCATCCTGTAAATGTTATATAATGTTAAACAAAAATTCAATCTTTTTTGTTTCTTTTCAGGTTAAAACTCGACATACACATTCTTCTGTAATATGGGCTAGGGTCGTATACCATGGAGATGACCACAGGGTCAGAAGTTACAGGTCAGGCAACATGTTTGTGATTTAGTAAAATTGATAAGGACCGTTGCCATGGAATTGTGAATCAGGGCATTATTGGGTGTTTATTCTGCTCTTGTTTCAGTCATATTTCTAAATCATTAACTGGTTCAAGGATTTTAGATTAGTTAAACATTCATGCAACAAAGAAATGATAATCACAGTGTTTAGATATTTACTTTCAAATTTGAGCTGTTGGTAAAAAAGATGGAAGATAAAAATATTTGAATAACAGTTGTACATGCAGGCCAGTGACTCACATTTTTTGTATGTAGCTATGGAATGAAAAATTTGAAGGTCCTTTACTCTACAGTTGATTGAATAAATTTTAGCAATGGATAAGAAAAAAGATGCACAGGATTTTGATACCACAAGAAACAAGGGTGTTGGCATAACAGAAAATGATGTGGAGTCAAAACCCACTTCAGAGACAGCTCTACATCAGTGCCTGGAGAATTTGTCAAGGTTTGGAAATGCTTGGAAGACTTTAGAAGATACAGGGAGCGATCTCATTAAATCCCTAGGAAACCAATTTAAAGTTAGCAGCAATGACAAGTTTGGGATAGAGATGTGTCAGTTGCTTCAGGAGGTTGCTGATGACTCAGACATGAAAGAGAACTTTTTGGGAAAGCTGAAGGAAATTAACAGTCTTCTCCAAAGCCTGCAGAAAGGGTCTGGACAACTGGATAAACAAGGAGAGTTTGCTGGTGTTGGTGATAGTAAAAACCTTGGAGATTTTCAGGTATAAAATAATTATGTCTGTCTGCTGGTCTGTCGGTCTGTCTGTCTCCATCCATCACTTTCTCTATACACAACACAACTTTACACTAGCAGCCATCCAAAAGAATAGAACAGTTTTGGCTGTTTTTATAAATTGTTCTGGTGATACAAATTTTAAATGTGTTAAGTGGGAAAATATCATTTTCAGCAGAGGATAAGTAATAAGCTATATATCATTATTTTAGTTCCATGACGTTTTTTCATATTAAGAAAATAGGATATTTACAACGTAACTTTTCCAAAAATAATCAATTAGAATACACTCATTGCCTTTCCTTGTTGCTGTTTAATGTATAGTGAAATTCTGTTGATCTGGACACTTTTGTTCCATCCCTCATGTATGAATAAATGAGGAATCCAAAATTTATTACATGCGAAATCTGTTCCCAACAACTGTCATGTGGATAGATACATCCTGGTAACTTGACTCTTAAAAATTACATTTAGGCTTCACTGTAAATGATATTTCACTGATTAATTCCCCTGATGATGCCAAGTAAGGGTAAGACAGTTAACAGTTTTTACGTTATAAATAAGGGCCTAGACCACTGTGGCAAGGAAAGATCCAGGTCATAGGAATGAATTGTTGACCACAGGGGCAGGTAAAGATGGGGCAGGTAAAGGTCCAGGTTGTATCAATGAATTGTCTGTTCTTTTGATGCAGAAAGATATAATATTAGGACCACTTGGGCCCCATGTTTTGCCTCACCATGACAGTAATAGGGGCATGTAATATTACCCTTTTATGTCTGTTCATTGATTCATCCATCTGTCCATTCATCACACCTTAATTAAGTTTTGTGTTTAGGTAATCTTGGCACTTTGGTGCAGTATCATTGTCCCATTAACACATTTCTAGTTTCTCTATGGATTGAATTTATTAACTGATTTTGTTTTATGTTTTCATTTCTAGGTCATTTTCAGATGTATCTTGTTGTTACTGAAGATGGAAGCTGATTATCATCAAATATGCTCAAAGTCATTGTGGTCTCTTGTAGAGACACTGGCATTAGTATGCGAAAAACATGGCAACATAGACATTATCAAGCAGATTAAAAGCTTGGAACTTAATTTATCTCCTCACCAGTCTCCAACAAGAAACGTTGCAACCAAGGGATCTTTAAACTCCTTGTCAGGTTCTCCAAAATTGGCATCAAAACATGGCAATTTTAAAACAACATTATTCTCATTTTTTGATCGAAAAAGCTCACCATCTCAAGAGAGCCGCAGCTCATTCTATGTTGACCTTCCACCTCAGAGTGATAACCAGGAAATGCTCAATGATCAAAATATGCAAGAAAGTAAGACTGATGGTGTTTTGATACAGTTGGGGCTGGACCCTGACACAAACTTAAATCAGTTGTCCTCCAAAACTATCATGAATATGCCAGAAGTGAAAGTAACAGCACCTTTAGCAGCAGAGAATGATGGAACAGGAAAACAGAAAGAAGGTATATTTTCTGTTAATATAAGCCTTAAAAATTGATTTGAATGTTCAGTTGTCATTGGCAAATTTTAATTTCAGATTTTTAATTGACTATTGAATTCTGTACATTCCTTCTTTGGTATCATGGGTAAATGACCAAACTTTATTTTATTGTTTTTTTTCAGTATAACAAATTGTGTTGAAAAAAAATCTGCATGTTTCATGCCAGTCTTAATGTGGAATGCACAAGATGGAAAGTTATCTAATGAGTAGACTACAGGTTTCAAATGTCCAGATTGGAAATTAACATTTAAATATTTTATTGCCCATGTGAAAATTCACTTGTCCAGGAAATGGGCAATTGGATTTTTGAGTGCCTGTAATGGCATTTGCTGTACCATGTGTAGATAATGCAGACTGGCAAGATAGTGCAGTGGTGGCATGCTTATTTAAAAATGTATAAATCCATCTCAAACATTGCATTTTTATTCTGATAGTCAGTATCAGCTACTGACAAAAATTTTGTTATTGAGACAGATTTTTTGGACTGTCTTGCTTGGTAGTTTACACAGAACATTCAAGGCTTGATCCCTGCAGTGGAGAGGAAAAGTGGACATGCATTCAGGTTTGGTTGTTTCCTCTGTTTTCCAGTTACCAGGTAGATCCACTTGGGATTAAAATGAAGATCTAATGGACACTCTTATGAGGTCATGTTCGATTCTCTAATCAAATTACAACTTTTCATTTATTAAATGCAAACACTTCATTCAGAACATATCATTTTTAACAATATCTCACTAACAGAAATATGCAGTGCTATTCTAATGGAATTCCAAAGGTTACCAGAACATGAACCTTCTTTATTGGTGTATGTCAGATCTATATAAATAGATCAATTTTAATTAGATTGAACTATCTCCAAGACTACCTTAGGCCAAAAAGTGAAGCACAAAGAGTTACAGGTCTAAATCATTAGAAAATATGGTATAATTAATAAAAGCTGAAAGAAGCTTTAGGCATTAAATGTTTATATTCTGTTAACTTATGTACAACACATAAGTCACAAGGGTAGCATTTTTAGCTTATCTCTCTGAAGTGAAGGTAATCCATTGTACTACACCTGGCATTAGTGTTGCCATCCACACAGATATACACCTTCACTGAATGTCAACCATTCTTTCTTCCTAGGTTATAGGCAGCAGTTTGGAGTGTGTTTCATAGCACATACTCCCTGGTGAGCTGGGTGAGGGGATGAACATTGTATTTGAACATCAATTGTACATTCTTGGCTAAGTTTTTGTGTTCAGTTAAGGTTTCTTTGCACACTGTATAAATACTTATGTTTTGAACAATAAGATTTGGTGAGGGATGTGACATGATGAGTATTAAAACCTTTATAACAAAAGTAGATCACTGTGAACTGTATTTCACACTTTTGTGGTTTCAGTTTATTTCTCAAGCTTTGTTCATACTAGAATCATCAAACTAACTATTTGATTGTATATATCTTTGTATCTACCACACCCATACCAGAAAAGAAAGCCACTGCGAGATACATTTCACATATTACTGGCATTGATTACATTTGTGCATTTAGCTCATGACCAAATAGTTTTTTTGCACACTATATATAAAGTGAAATCCCACAGAATCATGATGATTGGGATCTGCACATAGATGTTCAGTGCTGCATCTTGGTGATACTTTGAACCACAGGATGCCATCATGTTGTGCACCATGTTTTGACTCATCTTAAATTATGTTACAGAAAAAGTGAAACCAAGTTTTGTAAAAATTCAAGAAATAATTTAATTCTCTGAATTACAAAGTGAAAATTTTAGAGGAACTTTCAGTTTTGTGAGTTAAATTCCAAATAATCCTAAATGTTCTTTCAGTCCAAAAGTTTAGAATATTCTGAATGAATTCCAATTTTGATTATGCTGATGTACCAGTATTCTTGAATGTGTTGATGCACCAGTGGTCTGGCTGTATGGCAGTAATATAATCCAAAATGTCTTAGAATGAATTCACAATAAGCCAAATATAATGTTTTAGTCCAAAATGTCAATGAACACTTTGTAATTCCAATGAATAATTTAGATAAATAATTCCTCTCAAGCTATATCTGAACACAACTAAAAATGGTTCCACAATGACTGATACTAAAATAGGAATGAAGACTTTGTTAAAAAATTTGTCTGTATATAGACCTAAGATACAACAAGATGAGCAAGATGTGGGTCAAAAGTTTGTTTTTAGAACATTATAAGTTTTGTATGTATGGCTAGATTTTGAACCCAAATATCAGTAAACAATTTATAATGTAAAAGACAAAATTCATTTAGACAATAGAATTTCCAAAGAAAAACCAAGTTTCTGAAGTCAAATCTAAGTAAACCTGTTGTTTACAAATGATCATTATCTTAAAGTTTAATCTACAATAATGGACAAAAGTTAGCTATGTAGTATGTTGTTTACAAATGATCCTTACAATCTGCAATCATAGACAAAAGTTAAGCACACAAGTTAGATATATATCCAATGAGCATAGTGTACTATAGGCATAGAAGTCATTTAACTGAAGAAAATATTGCACATATATTCACTTAGCTATAAAAAAGTTTGTGTGTGCAAAAGGTTTCCATGGACATATTCATCAAAGCAATTTTAACAGCATATTATGTTATGCATTTGTTTTTCATGGATTAATCGATAGGGATTGTCATTTTGTTGATATTTTACAGATTAGAAATGGCTGTGATGAACCTTAATGCAGCACTGACTGTTTTTGCTAATGCTTCTAAATCAAACAAGAAAATCGAAAAGTAAAAGAAACAGTAACTGGTGAAAATGTTCATACCTCCTCCACTAGTTCTGCAAGAAACAGAAGTTAGGTATCAAAGTATTTAACTGTAAGTGACAGTGAATACTTTGAAACTGACACAACTCTAACTTTGTAGTGTGCTGCAGTTATGTATATATATATATATATATATATATATATATATATATATATATATATATATATATATATATATACATACATGTGTGTGTATATATATATATATATATATATATTATATATATATATATATATATATACATATATGTACACATGTATGTATATATATATGCCATTGTGTGACTATTCTACATCATAGCGATGTTGATATATTAACTTCTGGACTCAAAATATCTGCTTTGTTAATTAATGCCAAATTAATGAAGTATTAAATAAGCAGACATTGGTGTACAAGATAATAAAACAGTGTTCAGTGTACAATGCTCAGAAGAGGTTTTCATTCTAACTACTAATAAGATTTTAAAAAATTTAAAAAGTCTCAAAAAGATAAAAATGGGTGTGAACTTTTGAGAGGAGAAAATAATAATAATAATGATAATAATAATACCAAAAACAATTAAGATTGAACCAAAACCAGAACACACAAATGCATAAGCTCACAAGTATATCTGTACCAGAGGGCCTTCATTAGAGAACTATTTTGACGAGCTAGCTGAGGGTTGTTCGGATAGATATTGCCTTGAGAAGGTTATCTTAATTTTTAAGCTATCTTTGATATCTTCAAGCTTCTCTTTGTTGAATACATGCTTGACAGTGTTGTCTTGAAGTTCAGTTAAAATTATTCCATCACTTTTCCAGAAATTCTTTATCTTGTGTTCACTTTTCAATTTGCATATGCATTTGATCCACTCTGGACTGTGCTAGTCAGATCTTCAGTAGTAAATATTTTGCCATGTTTTGTTCAGCTATGCCTCTTCTACTGAACCCAATGAGTCAGAATGTAATTATGCATCATCCACAGATGGAGGTCTTCTAATGACAAATAAACGTTGCAATTATCACCTGATGTTCTGGTGTCTCTAACTCTGGGAGATCTACAAAGCCCAAAGGGAGGGATGTCAGCCCCGAATTTTGCATCAAGGCCAAGAACAATAAGTTTTTTTTCCACCTTTGTTTTCAGTGATTCTCTACTGTACACTGTTTCTATGGCAGTACATTTCAAGTTCTTCATTCCTAGAATCATTAAGAGACTCCAGTGATTTTTGTCTGGCTTCTAAAGAATTTATCTTCAAATCCTTCTTATTCAACTCTTTTTGTAATTCACCAATTTTATTTTCATGTTTTCTACTAACTACAGAACAGACTGCATCTGCAATCTGACTCAGAACCAACTTATTTTGTAATGTTATGATGAGCAAACTTACTAGATCATTGGTTGAGATAGGACTATATTTTCACACACACACACACATATTTAGTATAGGATATCAACATCTCTATGATGTAGAATAGTCAGACAATGGCAAATTATATATATATATATATATATATATATATATATATATATATATATATATATATGCATGTTTTTAATTTTCTTACGTATATATATATTTCCATGTTGCATTTAATGGATGAACTCCCATGGAATATACATTCAAATAAGAAAAAGCACTTTATTGCTGTTTTGTTTTTCTAAAAAATATTTTATATTTAGTTTATGTTTTTCCAAAATTGGAACATGTATTGGCACATTTATACCACTCGGGGTAAAATCCTTCACTTAACATAGCTTTCATTAGTTTGAATACATCAGTATTTTGGAAACTGGCCAGAGAAAATATGAATGTAATTCTTATTACTTAATATGCAAAATCTTATGAGCACACCAAGTCTCCTCCTTTATTGTAAATCAGCACCCAGCGAAGCCAACTCAGCTTTCGCATGAATATTGATGTTGAGCAGTACAGGGTTCTGGTTGGTTGTTACCATCCAAACGTTACCAGGTCTACAAGCAAAAATTAGATATGATCAGATATTTTGTAGTTTACTAACATATTACTCATATTATTTTATCATAGAGTATTCCTCCTATCATCAATGAGCATGACTGTGCAAGTTCTAACATAAGAGAATTAAGGGGAATGTCACCTTTTGTCCACTTGTTGCTCTTACTTGCTAATGGCATTGAAACTAATTTGGATCCATGCATCGACCCTAACTCACAAATAGGCCGTCAGATTGTCATGTTAGTGGGCAAAGTATGTGCCATAAGATTGACCATTTAAGTCTGACCCATTAGGTGTGGTCCATCTGACCTATTGGGTCTTTCTGTTGACTTCGGGGTGAGGTGGGGATCAGTGGTATACTAATTAAAACACTGAGTGATATTGTAATCTACTTTTTCTATCCAAAATACACATTAGTTCTGTCCACCTCTCCAAAATCTACACAAATGTTTATCTACATTGTTTCTCACTATATTTGTCCACTCAGAATATCTATCTATCACTCCATTATGTCTATTAGTTATCCTTTTTCTTAACTCCCCATCTTGTATATCTCTGTCTGATTCTTATTTCCAACTTCATCTTATCTCTACTGCCCCGTTTTCTTTCTCTGCCCTCTTTCTGCTTTTCTTTCTGCTTTGTGTCCTTCTGCTTTCTCTTATGCACACTGTATCTTGTATCTATATATATATATATATATATATATATATATATATATATATATTATTGATATATATACACATATCGTAATCCCACACCCATTCCCCACATACAGAATATGATTGGTTAACCATTACTAGATGAATGACAGCTCCCTTCCCCCAGATCATGCCATAGCTAAATGGTGCTGAAACAGCAGGAATATGATCCATTTATCCAGATATGTCATGATGCTGACCCATTTACCCAGATTTGTCAAAGCCTTCCTGAAACCCAAAAACTTTACTTGCTATGATATGTTCTCACACCCAACTTACATTAGTTTCTATGATGCTGACCTAGTTACCCAGATTTATCATTGCTTCCCTCACATCTGTCTCTGAAATTCCCATATTCACACACCCAACATATTACTAGTTAGAAACTTGATATTGGTACTGCTATATATTTTACTTTTTCCCACACTAAAATCTCTTTTGTCATATGTACTAAGAATCCATTTGGTCATATAAGCATGGAGTTAAACAAAGTCAATATTATTACCGTCAGTGAGACATAGTTAGATGTTCAATTCCTAATGGAAAATAATCCAATACAGAATTTTCAATCATCAGTCTGTCCTGACAGAAACAGATATGGGGCTGTCCTAACTGTGTACATCATAAAAGGTTCACGCTTTATAAAAAAAGAACAATTTATTAATACCAACTTTGATGCCTTTAGACTGAAATAATCCTTAATGGAAGAAAAATTTTAGTTCAAACTTTTTATGTATACCCAATATTTGATGATTGGACTTGTGTAGAATTTTTAGTTGAGCAAGGAAAACAGTATCTTTAAAACATAATCATTTTAGGGGTCCTGAATAAAAACCTCATGTTTTTCCAGTAGATGTAGAAATATTAAAATAATACATTTAATATAAGAATTATGAATCACAGCTCCACAATGATTGATTGAATACTTTATGAGTGACACATTAGATTGTTATAAAGAAGATCCTATTTATAGTGATTATAACTAAGTTTATTGTTCCACAAACTAAATGAATGTTTGGCAACATAAATTGAAATGAAAAGAATGGGATTATGAAGCAGCAAATTACAATTGTGTGAAGACATGTTGTACAGAGCTGATTGGGAGGTATATCAGATCTTTTAAATTATGAACAGGCACGTGTGTGTGTGTGTGTGTGTGTGTGTGTGTGTGTGTGTGTGTGATTTAGATTTTTAACATAGCTTTAACAATTTTTCAGTCATATCGCTACGATGTCTGCAGTGTGACAGTTTATAGTGATGTCTAGCACTGGGGCATCATGCCGCAGACATATAGCATGATGTCCCACCCCGTCACATTATTCTGACACCAGGCCGACCAGTCCTAACACTAACCTCTTAATGCTGAGCGTCAAGCAAGGCAGCTGTTAGTACCAGAACAGGCATGTAAGGTCTCTCATAATATATTACAGGCAGCCCATTCTGCTATTCCCAACAATTTCATTTGAGAGATTCTGCCTGTATACACAGTTATACATGTACATACATTAGGAAAGAATAATCTTCTGGCTAAAAGAATGGATCTTTCTTTACACTGGGTCATTATAATTGCCGTAAGAAACTCGTACTATTTTAACAAGTCGGCTAATAAACTCCAAGATGTCAGCAATACATTGGTCCAGAACTTGAGTGGAATAGAACCAACAAATTTCTGAAGCAAATTAAAAAACCAGTATATCCATTTATGATATGTAATAACCAATATTTTCACTCTAGTCTTCATAAAGCAAACTTATTTAATAAATATTTTTCAGAACATGCCATGGTAGATATTTAGTGAATATTTTTCTCAGCATTTCTTGGTAGATGATGCCCTTTATCTATTCTTGACGTTGGCCTTAATACAGTAATATCACATTAGCATAAATGACACAAATGTTCTTTCTAACCTCAATGTCAATAAGGCAGGAGGTCCTGATAAGGTCCACCCAAACTTACTTAATGAAGGCACTTGAATGTTAACACAGCATTTATCAGAAATCTTTAGTAAGGCTGAAAATATATGTGTTTCCTTTTTCCTTTTGTAATGGTTTTAAAATTAGGTTGGGTAGGTAGGGATTATTTAAAATCTTTTTTTTGAACATTATATGATAATGATTAATATATATATATAATGTACTAAGCACATCAAGTACTGGGCTAAACTAGATGCACAAATTAATTTCGGGAATTTAAAAAAAAAATTATTTTTATTTTTATTTTTTAAAATATTTTTTTACTCTGTGGGGAAGCAATTGCTGGGGTTGGCAACAAAAAATAGAGACAGTTAGTTGACCGGAAACACGTTTTGTTTTGTTTCCTAATATACACCAATCTTTATGTTTTCCAATAGTGTGTAAAGAGGCTAATGTTACTTATATTCATGAAAAAGGTGACAACAATGTTGTTTCAAATTACAGACCTATTTCACTATTAAGCTGCTTGGGCAAAGCATTTTGAAAAATGTGTCTTCAGACACCAGCACAGTTATATTACAGCATATAACCCAGTTAGAAAACTTCAGTCTGGTTTTACCACCAAAAGATTTGGCACCTTTACAACGATGTGATATGGACAGGACATTTTATAAAATATTTGATGAAGGCAAAAATGTTAGAGTTGTGTATTGTGATGTTTGTAAGGCTTTTGACATAATCTGGCTTGAAGATTTAATCCATAAGCTAAGAAGTATTGGAATTGCTGATGGACTTTTGGAATGGTTTAAAATTATCTCATAGACATAATGCAAAAAGAATGTTGTAGAATGTTGTTCTTAAGACCAACAACATGTCAGGGCTGGACTGTCCCAGGGTTCTGTACTTGAGCTACCGTTACTTTTTATTTGCATTGTTTTCCAATGACCCGGTACATCATTTTAAATTTTTATTGAGAACCCAACCCTGGCTGCTAGTGTTTTAAATGAAGACCTACTTAAAATCAATATATGTGGTAATCAATGACCATATGGTATCCAGTAACTACATGCTCAAGCAAGTTGACTATTAGTGGATGCACCATATTGTACTATATGTTTTACTAAGTATTTTGCAGGCATTGGAAAGGTGTGGTGGCAGCGTTTTCAGCAAACAAGATAAACAGCTACATTCTGTTCAGAGGGTTGCACCAAATTTGCAGTAGCTGATTGGTAATGTCTGAAATGCTGTTGAAGCTGGGGGCTTTTCCAGTGCATGCTGCCATGCATATTGAAGCTGTGGCCGTAACGCCTTTGGCAACCTCATGGCATATACTGAGTTGCAAATAAAGGTTCATGCTTCACTCTTCCACACCAGTACAGTGATAACATATGAGTTGTTGTTTCAGCTGTTCCATTGTCTCTGCAGTTTTTGCCATTTTGATGGTTTCTTTTGTTTAGACTGATATCATGCAGCTCACATTTACATGAATGCGGATTTTTTATTTTAATTTTGTTTCATTACATTTTATTGTAATGATTGTTTTCATGCGATTCGATATTTCTTCCAGTAAATTCAGTTTGTATAGAACGTAAAAGGTATTACATTAGCACTATTTTTAGCTCACTCTGGTTCATAGATTTTGTAAACATCGAGTGAAGATGATTGGCTATTGCCAAGGTCATTTCGACTCACGTGTTAGCTGAATTGTTAATAGCCTTTCTTTTTTATATATTTTCAGTGTGAGAATTTGGTTCTTAGATAGGGCTGTTCTTGCCTATGTGATAATTTTCATTTTTTGTATTGTGCTGTTCAAATGTTAAGAGACCACGTGACCCATCACGCGGGACTGGGATGATGTTTTAGTTGGGTTTAATACTCATTCCGAGAGCTTTCCAGTTAGTCGTATGTCTACACCTTGAAGGTACAAGGTGTTTATATTGCTGAAGCCAGATTGTTTTTGAAGTTCAGCTGTTTTTTGGAATTTAATAATATATTCTCTAGAAAACTAAACAAGTGCTTCATATTTATAATAGCTCTGGGAGAAAGAAATTCAGTGGAAATTTATTCTGGAGTTTAACAGAAACATTATAAACTGTGATTCAATTGAGGATCTGTTACCATCAGTACAGGCATCATCTGACGTCATCGCCTCCATATTGGAATTTCATCGAGATTCGAACCCGGATTCAGTTAGAACTGTTTAGTGATAGGACTTATATTTTTTCAATCTTAGGATTAAATGTTGGATTATATTCACAAGTTGTAAGTCCTATTTCCTATTTTTACATTGTTTTCTAGGGAAATAAATGATTTTGTTAAAATTTACAAAGCTTGTTGACTTAACTCTTTTCTTTTGTTACATTTGTATGAGCCTACACGTAACACATAACCTTATTTACTTCTATGCTTACCAAGAATCATAGAAAATATGCCATTTCCCTGCAGGGCAAGTGTCTATTTCTCTGCTCAGGTTCTGAAATGTGTCAGAATGGATTTTTTTCTGATTAAAACTCTGCTCCCCCTTGTCCTGACAGAAATTGACAAATGAATTGAGTTTTCTCAAATACCACATTTTGATCTGTGGTAATAATTTAGTCCTAGACGCTCTGGGGGCAGTACATTTCAGCACATTTATTATCTTGCTGATCACAGGGTGGCTTGGGGTACTCTGGGGGGTCCCAGTGCTCAGTATATATCTGCTTTGCATCTTTGTTCCATCTTAATATGAACTGGTACATGTCAACCTCATGTTGGTGCAGATATTCACCAGGGGCATGTATTCCTTGTCAGTGTCAAGACCTTGTTTTGCAGGCTGCTCCAGTACTCCATGGTCCATTTATATGCATTGTCTGCTGTTCCAGCTGGCACCAATGATTCATATTCCTTGTCTGTGCTTAGTTGCTTCCCTATGTCATGCTAAGGCTGTTGATTTAAGCTAATAAATTCTAATTATTTGTCACAATTAGTTCAAAAAAGCAGGCCAAAGATGGTTAGAGTAGCCATTAAGATCTCATTTACTCTGACTCCAGTTGATGCCCATAATGTGTCACCTTTACTTTTATGAAGGTTAATGAAATAAAAGCCAGCACCAGGGATGATGATAGTGTCGTTGATGTTGTTGAGTGTTGAAACATCATGATTTGAAAGTCTGGAGTTGAATCCCAGAGATACAAACCAGACACATTTAAAGCTACATACCCAGCAAATGATGATATTCTGTTTGCCATTAAGTACACAATATTTCTTTTGACAAAGGAGGGGTGGCCTTTTTTGAGCTTCACAGGTCCTGCTGCTATCAGTTTGTCCCATGTCACATACATGGCAAAGTTGGCCTTTGTTATATATCTTGTATTTTGCCTCCGGAGAGGTCACTGCCTGCTTCAAGGCCCACTGAGCTGGTGTTGCAACTAAATGGAAGCAATTGTCTAAGTTGGCTTCAATCACCAAAGAAGATCAATTAGGATCAATTAGCAGTCATTGTTTCAGTATTTAGCACTTGTCTTTAACTTCAAGGTTGGTCATGCAATCCATCAACTTGACTGGCATGTTGTTATCATCCGAGATATGGGTCAGGAGCTCCAAAGTACACTTAACAAGGTTTGCACCAGTGAGACAATCCACAGGTGATTGTCTGCCTTCCCGTATCGTGCCCACTTGCCACCAGCAAGAGTGAGCTCTGTTTTGCATTAAAAATGTTCCCCAGCTGTTTATTTGATATATATGGACGTAGAGATGTTTGGTGCTTTAAAACCTTGGAAGATATGTGACCATCAAAATATTACCAGGTGTAATAAGAAACCTACTGATACTTATAAAATCTTAGGATATCCCTAAAGTGGCTGATATCAGCAATGGTGCCTGTGATGCTGGCATGCCCAGTTGACATGTTGTAATAGTTAATTGAGGAATGTTATTCTTTATTATTTTGGCCATTGTATCAAAGTTGTAACCATCAATTTCAAAACCTCAATGAGAATGATGTCATTGTGCCTGATATCACTGGGTTGGCATTCATAATTGCTTTGAATGGAGGGGCAAGCATAAGTGTAGATGTGAACAGCATGATTGTGAAAAACATCTTGGTTGCACTACCATTAAAAAGAACAGTAGAAAGCTTGAAGGAAATAACTTGCATTAATGATGCAGATATCTGGGGTGTTGGCAAGAATCTCAGATTGATGATAAAGAGTGGAGTTACTCTATCTACAGTGTATATACAGTGACAACACTGACACTATTTGTGTTAGTGCAGCAATGCCATTGCTGATGCCAATCAAAAGTGAGATGTTTCTGAAACAGCCACATTTGAAACATGCAATAAAATGCTATTCTACCGATCAGGCCTTTCAGACCATCTCACCTTTGAGCTGATGTTAGCAACTATTTTAGGCAGATCAATAGCACTAACCGGGGAGTGAGATACACTATTAGTGGAATTTCACTGGAATTTGACACTGCTACCCACCTGGATTTGGACCACATGATTAGAATCAGTACATGGAAAATGTGATTCTGCGACACCACCATGCTCGTTTTGCCCAACAGTTGTGCCTTTGTTTTTGGCATCTAGCTTAATGAACTGGTCTGCACTAAACTCAACTATGTCAGCCACCATCCTGGAATCAGCATTTGGTCATTACCCAGAAAAACAATGCTGCCACCAGCGACATTCATGATCAGATGTCCTGGATTGCCCTTGAGTTCTGTGCCATTGCAGGAGGGTGGTGATTAAGAGTTATAGTGTGTGGAATATCAGCCTCAACGCTCACGCTAAAAGCATGAAAGCAATAGTTTTGCTTTCCAAGGGTCCAACATAAAGTGCAGATTTTGTGTGCAACACCAAGCACTTCAGTTAAACTCCGCTATCAACTAGGTGCTGGTGCCAGTTGAGGGTGTCCCAAATCATGGGGCAAGTGTGATACCAGCAATCGGAGGAGGCCTTGAAGATGGTGATGAGGAAGTCTGTCAAGGAGTTGAAGCTGCCAGAGGTCAAGATTGATGAGCTTTAGAACATGAGAACCTCAGAAGACCACAGGGTCCATGGGTCAGGACTAAGCATTGAAAATGCAAGGAAGGGATTATGCTGCCAATTGAAATGATGACTCAGGTAGCAGGTGTGTGAAACATGTATGTTTCTGTATCATCTCAACATCCAAAATGGTCCTTTTGTCTCAGCAATCTACAATCTATTGAAAACTTGCCTACCCACTGTGCAGTGAACATTGGCCACTGTAGCTTTGACAAAAGCATTTTACATGTGAGCTTTTTCTGAAACACTACCAATCCATGCTCTTTCTGCTCAACAGTTGTGCCTTTGTTTTTGGCATCTAACATAAGGAACTGGCCTGCACTAAACTTAGCTATGTCAGCCACCATGCTGGAATCAGCATTTGGTCATTACCCAGAAAACAATGCTGCCACCAGGGACTTTCATGATCAGATGTCCTGGATCCCCCTCTATTACTGGCAAGATGAAGCTTCATTCATAATGTCATTCAGCATGAGAGTTGGGCTGAGACATAAAACATTTTAGAAATGAGAGTTTCCCAAAAAATATTGATGTAAACAGAGTTGCTGGTCTTATATAAATTTGTTTCTGTTTATGCTTTTCTCATTCTGCTGTAGCCCTACATTGCTATAACATGCTGTAGCTTCATATAGCATACCTTATGAGCCACATTTTAATCCGTGGGACCTAACTTGTATGGCAGCTACTCAGAGTTAAGTTTGTAACCAACCACCAAATCATCCAGAACATAACAGGGTCAGTTAGTTGCTTTCACAGAAATAGGTGAGATGCCAGACACAAATGTTGAAGAGTTGTTGTGATTTGCAGACCGATTTCAGTCAGCAAATTGCAACTTGAGCAGGTGCGTTCAAAATGTTTGGAGTTAGCATCCACCAACACCGCAGGGACCACAGCAGGCAAAATGAGCAAATTGTAGCACATCATCATGACCACCTGTTTGATTTAGTTGCTTCCTGCACAGTACAAGAATACCTTGGTTGCCATCTTACTTTTTGACAGACTCGAGGCAGTGAGTGATGGAAGTGGTTACCAAGACCCATGCCTTATGTTGTTGTTATTGTTGTATGGTTTAACGCCATTTTTCAGCACATGATAGGCTATACATGGTGGCCAGTATTAATGGTGGAGGAAGAACCCGGGAAAACCCCGGAAAGAACCACTGACCCACAAGAAGCTACTGACAAGCTTTCTCACATACCCACATTGGCCGAATCCGAGACTCGAACCCACGCAGACAGAGGTGAGATGGCAGTGATCCGTAACGGATAGCGCTTTAGACCACTCGGCCACTCGGGGCCCCTATGCCTTATGCAAAGCTAAACTAGGATGACATCATTTTGCTGGGGACATATCTGTTTGGCCTGTAAATTTCTAATTATAAATAATTTACATGTGAAATTGTGCCACTCAATATCAGCCAGGTGTTGAAATTCCTAAATAATAATTTCTTTCTCCACAAATTTATGCCTGTTGCTGGCACAATCCACCCCTGCAGCACACACAACAGGTGTACCTTGCCTGTGAAGTCTCTGTGGACAAACTTTACAGAATTTAGTTTATGCAGCTTTTCCACACTTTTCCACATTTTCCATTAGTATCCCAAAACATGTTAGTGCTCACAGATGATTTGGTATATCTTGACACTACATTTTCAAATGACAAATTATTACCAGTAGCCACACGAGTGTCAAGATCCATTGTTTAGTGGATTAACAGAACCGGTGGTTGGGTGGTTTTGGAAGCCCTTATGTGGTGCCAGGTGGCCTGGAAACCAGGGTTTGATCCATTGTTTAAACAAAACTCAAGGTATGCTCACATTCCCACCCCCTACTTCTCCTCTGCTTTGATATCATAGAATAGAATGTTTTTTTAAAAAAAAGTTTTATGCCCAGTCAGAATATGTAAGTTTGGTGGTTGGGTGAGTGAATGTGTAGGTAATTACATATAGCACAGTGTTAGCACATTACTGGCTATATAGTCTCAATTCCAGTTATATAAGATGATTCAAAATTTGAATATAAATATAAAAGATTGGAAAAAAAATTGCATTAGAAAAGGAACCAAAAATTACTTTCGTCTGAATTTATTTTCTGCATGACAGTATTTACAGTGGCTACTGGAGACTAGTAAAGTAGATGCAGAGTATGAAATCTTTGATTAAACTATGGTTTGACTAGTGAGATACTTGTATTTGATTAAACTATGGTTTGACTAGTGAGATACTTGTATTTGATTAAACTATGGTTTGACTAGTGAGATACTTGTATTTGATTAAACTATGGTTTGACTAGTGAGATACTTGTATTTGGTTAATCTAGTTTTTCCTTTTGATAGATAGACCAAAGAAATAGTTTTTCTGATCAGATAGATGGAACTTGGGTTGCATTAGTTAATATACATGTAACTGCTGTAGCAGGTTTTGACTGTTTATTACATGCCCATTGAATCTTATGCAGTTGATCTGGCAATTTGATATGGATGTTCAGTCTATATTTCACTATTACATACTCAGGAAGGAAATATTTAGGGGTTTCACAGATGTTCATGTGTTGATATTCTTACATGGACTGAATTGTTTGGAATTTGATTTAAACTGTATAGCTAAAAGTATTTCTAAAGTATAAATGAGGTGATATGTAATAAATGCAAAACCACATTGAATTTTATTTCTTTGTTCAAGTTGATGAACAGAACCTGTTTGATATAGGATATGACTACAGTATATCATGAACTCACTGTCTCAACATATTCTTAGGCTGCTTCCAAGTCATTCTTTGAACCAGCTTGGAACAAAATACATATGTATGTGGGATAAAAGAGAAAAACATTAAAGATTTATAATGAAAAAGATGTCATTGATGACTTGCCTGAAAATCTATTTCACTAGAAGAAAAATCAT
This sequence comes from Megalonaias nervosa, assembly GCA_016617855.1. NCBI lineage: Eukaryota > Metazoa > Mollusca > Bivalvia > Unionida > Unionidae > Megalonaias > Megalonaias nervosa. The sequence goes on along the minus strand of JAECUM010016012.1, from coordinate 28,114 downwards.
TTATTTTCTAATCATGAAAGAGCCTTACCATATGCACTCACTTGTAAGTTGAGTCCAACTGCAGACTGCATGCTAGACAATTATCTGTTGTTGCATTATGCACCATCAAATTAGGGTCAGTATTGTTTATTCTAGTGACAAACAGCAAAGACATGACCTATAAGTGAGTATATATGTTACATTTCACCATCAAATTATATATATAATAAATTTCTTATATATTTATATATACATATATATATATATATATATATATATATATATATATATATATATATATGTATGTGGGATGTGAACAAAAATGTATGATATGTAGAATTTATAATGAATGAGCAGATGTAATTTAAGCCTGTCTGAAAATCTCTTTCACTGCAAGATAAAATTATTTCTTTTGTAATCACGAATTAGCTGTACATTTTACCTTGGAATATCTGGTTACCAGCTTTCCCACTATAGCTGTCAAATTTTATATTCTTTGGAATATAGGACACAGCTGACTAATAGTTTATGGTTTGATTCCAGAAAAAAACCATCTTGCAACAAAGGAGGAGTTGGATAGCGTGATTAACCTGTTGTCGGGTGTCAGTGTCTCTACCATATCACCCATGCAGACGATCCCAGAGCATCAAGACGATTCAATCTCACTGTATGTCCTTCCACCATCGGCAGTTGGATCTCTTAGTCCCTCTCCCTCTGATTCAGGCATTGACATGAAAACCTCACGCATGCAAACACAGCGAAGGTCAGAAGGATCTCTGGATCTCTCATGGTATACAAAAGTGGGACGTAACCATGGTAATACATGGCCAGATCAACACCGATCTAATCCTTCAGGCAGGCATATGAATCAGAATATCTTCTTTGACTTTGGGGTTTCTTCTCTGCCACGAAACTTCTCAAATGATGTCGAGCTGTGTCCCATGGGGACTATGATGCCACCTGGTGCTGACACCAGTCATTACACAGCAGGAACAAATTGGGGTTTGGGAGATCCGAAATTACATCGAGCATGGCCTGTCAGCAACCTCACAGCTGCAGGGTAAGTAGTTGAACAACCATATGAAGTTTTTATATTTCAGAAGCAGGCCGTATGTATAATTTCCTTCAATACTTTCATTTGTCCATGCAACGGTTGTTGGTTGTCCATTATTGCAGCTTTGCATATGGCCTCCATTGCAAGGCTGTAAATGTTATTTCAGTTTGTCTGTTGATATGAAACTTTCACTGTGTCTTGATTTTGAAAGTAAGATATATTACACAAACTGGGTCACTGTGACCTGTTTTACAAGGTTAATTAACATTGCTTAAGTATTGTGTTTGAACTCTAAATATGATACCTTTTACACGAAAGTTGCATTGTGTGAAGAACAAGTGTCATGCACCAAAACTGTGTCACTGTTCAAATATTGGTTAAAAGTAATCAACTATGTACAAAGATTATTCAGCTTTCAGGAATGCCCTGTAATTTGTGCTGAAAAATATATGTTGACATTTTGCCAGAGTTGTTTTAAAAAATAATATCTGAATGAAGTTATATACATTTCTTCCTCTTTCTAGTATTGATTATGAGAGCCACTAAAGCAACTTGTACCATAAGTTTTGGAGCCTTGTACAAGTATGAGGAATCTTCCACAGCATGGCTATGTACTGATGGTGCATTAAAGTGCAAACAATAGTGCTTAATGATGTGAAATCACATTATAATTTTTTCTCTTAAGCTAGGAGCAGCATTGTTGCAAGCAAAATTTGCCCTACTGTGTATTTAATGCGATTAAAGATGATGTCTGCATTTTAAGAGTGGCATACTGCAGTGTTTTATCGTGAGGAACCACTGTGTGTTATATTGTGAATACTACCTAGGTATCTGTCCACTTTATCAGAGTTCTGACACACATCTGGTACAGAGGTAGTTACTCAGTGATTTATAAAGTGGGGTTTGCAACATGATTGAATAATACACTTTGGTGTACTGATTAGCAGTGAAGTCAAACCTGATATAAACTGTACCAGAAGTAAGCAATAATCAAACACAGGCTTGATCGACCTGCAGGCCACATGTGGCCCAGTCCTTTGCATTGTGCTGCCCACTGCCATGTAGGCAGTTCTTCTGAAAATATGCAGTTTAGTATGTATAATTAGTGATATGGAACTGTTCTTGCTTGTCCAGCCCACAACCTTAAACATTTTATCTTTTTTGGCCCCCAGCCAAAAATGGTCGTATGCCCCTGATCTAACATAAAGAACCATTTTTTCAAGAACCCATAGACAAAATTATTACCCCAGTATTTCTTATAGAAAAGAAGAGGATTGTGTGATCCTGCCTACCCAGACATACGTGTATGTGTAGTTTTGGGTGTGGGGTGTGTGTGTATGTGCTGTCATAATGAATTTCCATTATAACATTCAAGACATCAGACCTTGGCTTGGGCATTGGAGTTTGTTTTGCATACATTCAGAAATGACTTCCAATTATGGGACTACATGCAAGTAAGTGTGTGTGTGTGTGTGCGTGTTTTGTTTTAGGCTTTGGTCCTTAGTCTACTCTCACCTCTGGGGACCTGACACAGACACAGACACACACACACACACACACACACACACACACTTAGTTTTCTTTCTTTGTTTTAATTTGAGAGGTGACACTTCATACTTATGATATAGCTCATTCTAGCATGAGAGATCATTATGTCTAGACTGTTCTTGTCTTTATGTTTGTGAAAACTTCAGTCCTCATACAGAGCTAGCGAATCATGTACTTGCATTTACTGGATTGTTGTCCTCACAAACATATGTAGAGCTCACTACCAGACAGGTGCACATGCTATTGACTAACACTACCAGACAGGTGCACATGCTATTGACTAACACTACCAGACAGGTGCACATGCTATTGACTAATAACTATATTCTTCTAGGCAACTTCCTATTTAAAATTAACATGTTTGCTAAAAATTACTTCAGAGTCCTTGAATATTTAGAGGAAGATCCAATGTTACTTGCATAATTTTCTTAAACAGTTGCCATCATTATGATTATACCGATTGATTAAACCAGAAACAACCCATATTCTAAGCTTAATATGTTTTATTTGCAGTGTAATCAAGGAAAGCAAGTAAGTAATTTGCTGTTTTAAAAGTTTATCAAAGAAAGAAAAAACAATTCTGTGATGAATTAGGTCTTTACACACAGTTTGGAAAGTCTGAGAAAATTCCTTGAATTAAATACTTCCAAAGCTGTGTTAATCCCACCTTAGCATGTAAGGATGTGTGAAGTGACAATCTTTACAGCATGCATGGATGTGTCTTGCAGTCAAATCTTCCGATTGTTGTACTCTGTGCCAAGCCCCCTGCATATAGTAGAGGCACGTACATTAATAAATCTTGACTTATTTTTAATCCCTCCCATTTAGGATTACAGCCCATGTAGTTTTTGCATGGCAGTGGATTCACTCCTCCTAGGAGTTCTTTTCACAGCTACTACTTATAGTAAGACATTACGATCATTTAATCCATCTGTTACATTAATCCAACAGTTTTATAGGGTTGGGCAAATTTCAGAGTTAGATTGTACTTCTACCAAGATGATAACCCATAAGCAGTAAGACTTTAATTTCCTTGTTTTGGATCAATAATATTTATTCTTGTTTTTGAAATATGTTGATACTTTACAAAAATATAAAACAAGTTCTGATATTATGTTATATTTAATTCAACACATGGCAAAACAGACCCAGTCATTGGTAGTCACTGGGCATCAATTATCTTAATGATTCTGCATTGCTAGCCACTGGGCATCAGACACATATTTGTCAAACCCTGTGTTATTGAACATAGTCCAGTTAATGATACTGCAGTGGTAGTAACTGGGCATCAGACATATTTGGGGGCCCCAAGTGGCTGAGTGGTCTGAAGTGCTCACCATTATTGATCACTGCCATCTCACCTCTGTCTGTGTGGGTTCGAGTCTTGGGTTCGGCCAGTGTGGGTACGTGAGAAAGCTTGCCAGTAGCTTCTTGTCCGTCGGTGGTTCTTTCTGGGGTTTTCCTGGATTCTTCCTTCACCATTTATACTGGCCGCCAGTATAGCCTATCTTGTGCTGAAAAATGGCATTAAACCTTAATGCAACAAGAACAACAACATCAGACATATTTGTCAAAACCTGTTGTATTGAACACAATCCAGTTAACCCTACATTGGTAGCCACTGGGCATCAGACACATATTTGTCAGACCCTGTTGTGTTGGACGCAGAATCCAGTTAATGACCCTACGTTGGTAGTCACTGGGCATCAGTCAAGTTAATGAACCATGATTGTTTATTTCAGATCTGACATGCTTAATAATAGCAGCTGGTCTGCATGTGCGGTGGACTCAGATGATCTCAGTGATGATTCCTCTAGTGGAGATCAGCTGTCAGCAGTGGGGCTAGATTTGGTGCAGGCCATCAATTCAAAGTAAGGTAGCTTTAGGCATTAAGAAGTTTATTAGATAGCTGGGTAAGGGAAGTGATCCTGGATAAGGTTAGATAGTTAACTGCCTTAAGTTATATGCTGTAAATAAGGTTCTCTGTTGACCCTGAGTTACATTTAGGCATCTTAGACCTATAGTCTGTATCAACAGCTATTAAAATCTTCCTGCTCAAGTTTCTCATCTTGGCAAAGACATAAGAATGTGTGTGATGGTCCTGTGTCCACATACATTAGCAGTTTTTTTTTTTCATTGCTTCATAGACTTCCAATATGGCCACAAATCTTGAAAATTTTATTATCGTTACTTCTTCTGAATGGTTGGTCATATTGACTTGAGGTTTTCACCAAAAGACTTCTTATGAGATGTTGATGGTCCTAAACAAAAATGGTGTTGAACTGACAATGAACACAGATGTCATGGTGGTCATCTTCAAAATCTTGTTATTGTTACATCTTCTGAACTGATTCATATCAGCATGGTGTTTTTCACTAAAGGCTTCTTGTAATATGTAGATAGTCCTGAACAAAAATTGTGCCAGTCTGAGGTCCAGCATAGCTGCATATTGCAGTCACATCCCTTCCTACAGGAATTGTCATATTGGTATTTTACCAAAAGGCTTTTTATGATATCTAGTTAGTCCTAAAAAAATTGTGATCTATATCCAGCATGCCCACACTGATGGTCATCTTGAAAATCTTGTTAGGTTACCCAGAATTGATGGTTGCTTGATATAGGGGTTCACTAAAACACTTCTTGCTACTGTATATGTAACTAGTCCTGTTTGAAAATCATACCAATCGGACAGAAATGACTGCAATAGAGGGTATCTTGAAAATCTTGTTATGGTTGCTCCTTAATTGATGGCTGCGGGACATAGGAGATTCATAAGTTCTTACCGATATAATAGATTGTATTTGAAAATTTTGCCAATTTGTCAGAAATGGCCACAGTAGAGGGCATCTTGAAAATTTTATTATTGCTACTGCTCCTAAATGGATGGTCATATGGACTTAGGTATTAACTTAAAGATATTTTATGTGGAGGGTCAGAAATAAAAATGTTAAGGGTCAGAAATAAAAATAAAAATGTTACCAGATTAATTACCAATATGGCCATCAAAGCAACCATCTGGAAATCTTGTTGTTACTGCTTCTGATAAGATGTTCACATTTGCACGATAACATGAGGTTTTCACTGAAAGGCTTATTATGATATCAGGTTGGTTCTTAATGAGAATGGTGCCCGTCTGGCCCTCATTATGGCTGCTGTGTTGTCTACTTTGAAACTTTCATAACTTCTGCTCCAATGGACAGTCATATTGTTATGGGATTTTGCCTTGATGACTTCTTATGATATCTGTTTGTAACCGATCATAACTATGGTAGCCATGGTGGTCATCTTGAAAATGTCATTGTTGCTACTCCTGAATGGATAATAATATTCACACAAGGATTCACTAAAAGAATTCTTACAAGATCTAGTTGGACTGAAACAAAAGTGATACCTATCTTATGTTCAACATGGCTGTTATGACAGCCATCTTGAAAACCTTGTTATGGCTTCTCTTACTGAACAAATGGTTGTATTGATATGTGATTTTCACGAAAGTATTTCTTACTATGTGCAGGGTCCACAATGTCATTAAAGGTCATTGAAAGTCATTGAGAAATGAACACTTCATTTCAGGACCTTGAAAGTCATTGATATTTCACCTAGGTCATTGAAAGTCATTAAATTTTAGAGACTTTGCTTAAAAATAAGATATGATCGAAAAATTTACTTTCAAGTCATTTATTTTTTACGTTGTTTGATGATTGGAAGTACAGTTTGATTTTCTGTCCTATGCTAGCTAGCATTGCCACCATCATCATAATTCATAGGAAGTAATTGAATATCATACATTGCGTGCCTTTCACATGATGTCATTAACATATGCACACTGTTTCACTTCACAATGTTTAATTGACACTTTGGGTCCTGGACAAAGCATCCTGTCATAGTTTGAACCATCCATCAAGAAAGTTTTACATATGCATGTTAAACATACGGGCTACCTAGAAAACCTAAAATGGTTGAATCCCCACACAGTTCATTTTTAGATGACAATTTTGTTCGGCAAATACTAGCTAATGATAATAATGATGGCAATTTATTTTTAAAGCTATGAAGTATATCAGATTATTGAAATTGGGAAAGTGTTAAAAGTGAGAATTTTAGCTGATGCACCTTGCCTGAAATTGAGTTTTCAGAACCAGAAGATGCATTGCCAACATGATTGAAGTAGCACTTATAGTTAGTGACATCATTTTCAAGGCCCAAAAATTTGTTACACTGCAAACGTATGTGAACTTTTTGACCAAAATCAGCACACCATATAACAGATGTATAGCTTTTCAAACACTAGATATTTTCAAACACTAGATATGTAATTTGAATAGACCTGATCACCAGCTTAAGAGGTATAAAATTCTAGACTGTTCATTTGGCAATTATTAGCACCAGCCTATGGATATATAAACACAGATTAACTCCTTTGCATTCTTCAGGAGTGTTATTAAGTATTGTGTCAAATTTTTTAAATTACTACTCAATTTTCAGGTACAATAATGCATGCAATTGAAACAATGAATAGTAATACTAATTTATATTCTTTGATTTGTCTGGATTATGTTTTTATTTCAGAATAAATCAATGCAATGTGCATTCTAATGTACAGTTGGGGACGATTTACTGTCAAATTATTCTAGATAGGAAAAACATGGGGATACATGTTTTTCACTGTCTTTTTAATTCACTTAAAGAAATTTAGGGATATGAGAACATTTATTAATTTAAGGTATTTTAAAAAAGTGTTTATAATTTTGACTGTTTGCAAATTCTCTTTTGTTGATGAGAAAACTGCGCTGATCCTTAAATTCCAGAAATTTTGACTACAGATTTCAATTTTTAATCAATTCCTGGCATAATATGTTAGGGTTCATGAGTGAACCCCCCCCCCCAATAAATATGTAAAAATGAGACTCCAGTAATCTCAAAAAGTTTAATAGTTCTCCTTAAAAATGCACATTTAAAAATATCTTGAGCATAGCTACATATAGTCTTTGAAGGTTCAGGTACAGTTAATAAGAATCTAAAAATGAAATTAGGAGATAAAGATATTTTTTTGATCAAACTACCTCAGTCTGAGCAAGCAGACTATGTCAGTGATGGACTTAAAATCCTAATACAGGATTATGGAACAGTTAGTGTTACGTATATGTAATTTAATTACTTGTGTGTTAGTTTTAAATTCTTTTTTATTTTATTTTTGTTTCATTACATTTTATTGTAATGATTATTTTCATTGGATTTGAATCTCTTTTCGGAAAATTAACTTGACCCGATTAGATTATAACGGTTACTTCAGCACTATTTTTATCTCATAGATTTTGTAAACATCGAGTGAAAGCGATTGGCTATTACCAAGGTCATCTTCAGCCTACATGTTAGCTCTGTTGTAAACAGTTCTATTTTTAAATTCATTTCCAGCGTGAGAATTTGATTTTTAGATAGGGCTATTCTTACCTACCTGATAATTTTCATTTTGTTTACTGCGCTGTTCAAATTAGTGGTCATGTAACCTGTCACGTGAGCCACCATGTGATCTAAAATAGAGGTTTAAAACAGCCATTTTGCTAGTAGATTGATCAGTCGTAATTTTTACACCTCAGAGCTCAAGGTGTTTTATTGTTGTTGCCAGTTTGTTTTGAAGTTCATCTATTTTTTGGGATTTAATAATTCATATTCTCTAGAAAACAAAACAAGTGCCTTTCTTTATGAAAATTCTGGGACAAAGACATTTAGTGGAAATTTATTCTGGAATTCTAAACAGAACATTATAAATTGTGTTTCAACGTGGAATTGTTGCCATTTGTACAACAACCTCATCTGACGTTGTCGCCTTTCATATTGGAATTTCATTGAGATTTGAACCTGGATGCAATTAGAACTGTTTAGTAATAGGACTTATATTTTTCAATTCTAGGATTAAATTTTGGATTATATTCACAAAACTGTAAGTCCTATTTCCTATTTTTACATTGTTTTCTAGGGAAATAAATTATTTTGTTAAAATTTACAAAGCTTGTTGGCTTCACTCTTTTCTTTTGTTACTTTTGTATGAGCCTACATGTAACATTAGTAAATCTGACATAGTAGTCAGTAAAACACTGATTCAAGAAAGTGAAACTTTAGCAGAGCTTATATTAGTCAAAAATCGTATTTTGGGACAGAAGTATCCAAAAGATAATACATGTGAGCTGTGAAAAATTGTACATAACAACTATAAAAATCAGTTTCCAAAACTTGTTTCAGCTGTCTGAGCTAGCTGTGTATATGCCCCCTTAAGCAGGGTATCTCAGCACAGAACAGTATTCATGCATATGTAAGGAACAGATTAAACTCAGAAAAAAAAATGAACAGTTTAGTGCTTTTACAACTCGAGGCAACATTTTTTAAAAAAGATTTTGATTTCAATAGGACTATAACAGAGTGGAGCTGGAAGAAAGATAGATGTATATTTAAGTGTTAGGTAAATATTGAACTTATCTGTGGCTGTTTCCTCCTCCCCCTCCTTTTTGTTTTGCTCTCCACTTATTTTGGTGACAAGTGGGATGCCCTTCCCCATTTAGATAACTCCTGGCAGCATCTCTGAAGTGAAGCAATGGAGTTGCAGCTGAAGTATGATGTATAGAAGCTAAAGAGCAGAGGTTCAAATCTGGGTACAGTTACAATGACTTTTTCATAAATATCATTTCCCTTTCATATTTCATTACATTTATTTCTGTATTGTTTTTGTATTTGTTTCTTGTAGTTAAATTATTTGAAGTAGAATATTGATACCATGAGTAGCATTGAAAACTGGCCATTGAAAGTCATTGATCTGTATGTACCCAGTATGTAAAGTTGGTCATTTCTGAAAAATGGTACTAATCTGACTTGACAAAAATGGATGCCATGGCAACCATCTTGAAAATCTTGTTGCTACTTCTGATTTTGAATGGATTGTTTTATCTATATGGGGTTTTCACTTAAAGACTACTTACTGAATGTAGTTGGTGCTTTTTGAAGAGGGTGCTAATTTGACCATTATATCACATTCAAGGTCGAGGGCCATGACACAGACTTTTATATTAAATTTACCTTGTGAACATGTTAATTAAAGCAGAATACATTATTTTCATTACCAGATTGGGTGTGTTGGAGTTTCTTGAGAATACCTTCGAAGGTTTCAATACCCAGCATTTAAAAATAATAAAAGAAGGAAAGAAACTAACATGTAACGAATTTATGCAGATTCTATTCAGCCATTAGAGTATTGGTTCCTTAGTGTGACTTTTTCCATTGAGGGACTCTTGTTTTGTCTGAAACTTAGCATTCACCAGGTGGGTGGTGAAGCAGCAGGAAGGGTGAACAGAATAGTTTCTGGAGGGTTTATTTTGCGAAAATAAAGCTTCCTATGAAAAATGAGTTGGGGGTGATTCCGACAAATATTTTTTAGGAATATTAAATAATCAACTTAGACAAGGTGGAGGGTGAACAGACCAGTTTCTGGAGGGTTTATTTTTAAAAATAAAAGCTTCCTACAAAAATGAACAGAACGTTAAACCGAGACCTCAAACTTGTGTGTCAAATTTATTTACCGACCTGGGACGGTCACCCTCCCCTGCTGCCTTGTGTGGTAAAAAAAATGTGGCAGGTTCTCTCATCTCAAAATTTTATCAAGACCTATGCGATATTGCGACCGAGGATCATGTAAATTTATTGTGATAAATCCATGAGGAATCGCTTGCGCATGTGAGAAGAAGTTTTTAAACTTAATCATATCCATGTCTGTGGAACACCAGGTCTGGTGAATGTTTCTTAGTGTGTGGGTATCGACTCCATTAAACACAACTAAAAGATTGCAGTTATCTCTGATCACTTTAGGTATTTGCATATATTGCTGAGTAACATATATAATATCAGTGTTTTTGTGTCTGCCTCAGGAAAATATCCGAGCTGGATTTGATTGTTTTTCTAGCATCACATCATTGTATACTGTGAGATTGTTAATACTACTATCAAGATCATCTACCAACGGCACATCATTGATGTCAGTGATAAAATCAATAATATCATTACCATCTTCATCCAACAACTTTGCATTTTCATTAAAATCTTTAAGCACGTCATAGCATCTCTGATCATCCACAGATGGTGCCACTAAATACAACTTATTCCACTTGAGATATCTCATTATCAGGTTAAGCAACAATTGCGTCTTACCAAACCCAGACGGACCTATGATAATTGCTCAGATAGAATTTGGTAGCGCTGGATGATGCTTGATCGGTTCTTGCTTTCATGTCGCTGAGAAATCAATGACATTCATGTTGTAGGAATATATAATAATTATATGAATTTATATTGTGTTCGATGCAGAGCACCCACCTCCACCATTGAATTAAAAACAATAACGACAAGGAATAAAAACCATGCACTTACAGGCAAATGTGTGGAATGTGGTGCAAGCAAATACAGATTTATCTCTTATGCAACAGGCGGAGATATCACTGCTTCACTGGGAAAATTACCAGGGGCTCCATGGGTTAAATATCAAGGCAAGAAGCATCTTCCTAGATATAATTATTGTGGTCCTGGAACCCGACTTGATATCTGACTTGATGAGAAAGATCAACCAAGACCTGGAGAGTATCCAATAAATGCAATGGATCAAGTGTGCGATGTTCATGATGTTGCGTATAAAAAGAAAGATTTACAACGATGACATATTGCAGACGTGAAGCTGATTCACACTCTAAAGTCTGTGAAAATAAATCTCTCAGAGAATCTCTTGCTAATTGTTTGATAAGATCTGTGATGAAAGGTAAACTAGTGCTAGGGGCCGATAATTAATCAACCGATTATTATTATAATAATGGAATTGATTTATTATAGCCCAAGAGGATATTGAAAAGGTAGAGCAGCGATTAGTAAATTTGCTGATGCAGCAGGTGTTGCACGTTCTGTTGCTGCAAATTGGTTAGAACAACAGGCAATATGGCAAATTTATCTACCACCACCTAAAAAAATTAAGTACTCCCATTTTGATGTCGGCACTCCCAATGAGGTTCATCAGGCAGATATTTTGTTTTTACCACATGATACTTTTAAAACTGGCAGATGTCAATTGTGCACATACAAATACACGTTAACTATCGTTGACGTTGCAAGTAGATATAAAGAAGCAGAGCCACTGTCAACTAAAACAGCAACTGAAGTTGCATCTGTGTTTGAATGAATTTATCAGCGAGGACCCTTGTGATGATCACAGTTGCTACAAGTTGATCATGGCAGAGAAATTCTTGGTGCAGTAGCATCTCTGATGAAACAACAGACAAGGACACATTTCAGTTCACTGTGATCAGGCAGACATTGAACGATTTAATCAAACATTTGCTGAGCGATTGTTTGGATATCAATATGTGCAGGAAATATCCCTTAACAAAGTTCAGAAAGACAAGAGATCTCGTGAATGGGTTTGCTCCTCAACATGGATTTGTATGTGATCAATTACAAGTAATTCCTGAAGATACACAATTACCACCGCCTTCACTTTTGTGAACTGGCTCCTCGATGTCGATTACACTCAAGACAGGTCAGCATCACATTTTCACATGTGTGGCTGAGACTGCTGTTTATTCTATCCACGGTAAACTGTCTTGGATTATTATTCGAATACTGCCACAACATTACTGTGTTACAGCAAGCACAGTGATTATTCTGTTGCTGTTTCAGTGTCATGATAAATTCAGTATCGAGATCAAAGTCGTGCTTATTTTTTTTATCACATCTCTGATAACCAGCTAATTTTTTCCTTATTGCATCATCGCCACTGCCAGTAGTTTGATTATTATTCACTGTGCACTCAGTGATAACCCTCCGCAGCTGAGATATTCTTCTGACTCGAGACACTGCCAGATAAACTAAATTTAACCATTCAATACGATCATCAACAATGCAAATATTTGTATCGGAAATAGATAATCCTTGTGACGAATGAATCGTTTTAGTATATCCTAGCGTCCATGGAGATTTATCCATCGTTAGCACGCTCTCAACAGCACTCACAGAAACTAAGACAATATCATTTAATACAAGATTTTGTTTACCACAGCCACCTGGAATTTCAACATCAGTATTCTGTCATCGTGTATCTGCTGGGCGATAACATAATGGTATAGGTAGATCTGAAAATTTTTCTTTATGTAACAGAAATAGTTGCTGCTGAAGTGAATCACGAACTATCTTCCGACTTGCAACTATCAAATCAGCAGTACTCCATAAATTCCAAAAATCATTTATAGGTGTTTCCAGAATTATCTCATGCATTATTTCACACTGAATCTTATCTAGCTGCAGTCTAATTAATTTCTTAAACTCTCTTAATTCTGGATCATGTGCTTGGTAATCGTCAAGTATTTCCTCATAATAATCTACAAATATTTTTAGCCATTCATGCGGAGATGATCCAATGAAAGGTGGTGGTTGACCATGATTGCCACACATTATTACAGCAGTATTTCGAGTTAATAACCAAACAAGAAACATTTTTAACATATCTAAAGACACTGTGCATATTTCATCCCAAGTAATTATCTTAGGAATGTATTGTTTGCCCATTCGTTCAGGAGTCCATGCATCTCCTTTCCATCTAAAGAAGCTGTGTATAAGTATGATATTTAACTCCTCGCTCTTTCATTTTTCTGGCGAGTCTATGTGTAGGTGTCAAGACAACCATATCAGAAGTCCAAAATAATTCAATCGCAAGCGTTGTTTTACGAGAACCACCGCACCCATTAAGATAAACAGTTTTATGTCTAGCTATGCGATCATATGCTGATGGTGATGATGACAATGCTGACATAAGACTATTTTTATAATAAATATCCTTGGTAATATAATCAGCATATTCAGAATAACTGAGTATTTTTTCCCTTTTATTCTCCATTTGCCCCATGATGCATCGACACTGATCTTTAACAATTCTGCATATTTTCTATCCACATAAAATGAATCTGTGGCAACTCTAACTGCAGTATCATGAAATCTGTTTATCATCGATAATAAATTTATTGAAACATACACTAACATTGAAGATCTTAAATGAGTAAACTGTGCTGATTCACCATCAGTGTAGCTCACAATTGTACCTAATTTAGTTCCATCTGACAAGTAAGCATTATTTCAACTTATAACTGTGCCTTTCTCTGTTGTGTCAGCAATTAAAAAATCAAGTTTGGCATCGTTGATGATTAATCTAGTGCAGTGTCGTTTATGATCACATGAACCACCCTGAGTAAATTTACCAATTATTTTTCTGCCAAGATCTTTTTCAAGTTTATTTTTATGTTCAATTTCATTGGGATTATGCTCAAAGAGTTCGTTGAGAACAGATATGTTGTCAGGAGGTGGTTTTGGTAACCAGACTTGTTTCTGTGGATGATACAATATTACTGATTCACTTACAGTTAACGATGCTAAAATTCCAGCATCAAGCATATATTGTAATAGCACTGTTGGAGCCCAACCACATTTGCTAAAATGATGACGAAACCAAACATAAACAATCAGATGGAGATTTTCCGTAAACTCAAATGATTCAATAAATGCAAATCCAGTTAAATCAAAATTTGGTAATATCCTCTGGTCATCTCATGTGTTGGATGTCCAAATCTCTTAAACTATTCAGAACACTCTCCCATTCCAAGAAAACTTCCAGGATAACATGCAACCATATCAACTGAGATAACATCCTTATAATCGTATTTAGTATTCCACAACCCGCCGTGTCCATATTCGCGGCAGCTTTGTTGCACATCGACAAGAAATTCCGATCTTGTTGGTTTCCATGAATTTTTCTCCTGAGCAAATGTGAGCAGCAACTGAGGGAATGGTAAAACAATTACCGAGTAATTGTTCAATATCATCGATATATTTCAGCGCAAAATATTTCATCTCACGTTGAAGAGATTCTGCATGATAAATGTCTCCATTAGGTCGTACAAACTGATCATAATTTTCACATTAAGAACTTTGCAACAACCAAACGGATACGGGGTCACTCTTGATAATTTTATTTATCAAATCAAATATATCACCGTTATAAAATTTAACAGTTATATCTCGTGGAAATATTGTTACATCCATCGTCCACGCGTGTGCGTTATGATCAACGATTTCTTTCGAAGCTTCCTTTAATTTATATTTTGATTTGTACAAAATCTCGCCGGTTATTGTCTTCACCCTTATTGGAAATTTTAATTTCTTTTCTAGCTCAGCAACATCGTTGATTGTAGCACCATGTTCCTTGACATGCTCGGCCCATTCATTTTTTTTTTTTTTACGTCGAAGATCTGTTAGACCATTTCCACGTATCGCGTTTGTGAAATGTTCTGTAACTCGCTCGGCTACACAATTCAGCACCGAAAGTTTCATCAGTTTGAGATCATTAACGCTAGGTTTATTATTCAGCGGATATATCACATAAACAACTGTCGTCACAGGATATGCTCGTTCATAATATGATTTGTCGATACCAGTCAACATTCCTGGTGTGGAATTTTTATTACAACATCTCCAGCATGATGCGATTCTCAAACAGGGTCACATTTTTCGCGGATAATCCAGGTGTCGTCTACTTCTGCAATAAACTTGTTTGTTGAGATAATTAATAATTGTCCTTGCTTGCTGGTCATTCATTGTAGCATCAATTTGGGGTTTATCATCTTGCCTAATTCTTAATGTTGACCACACATGAGCTACACCATCATTGCGAAACACTTTCTTGGCTTCATGGATATTATCAATCAGAGTATGATTTGTCGAATCAACCAGAGCTCACCTCGGCAAGTCAGGGGTTATTCTGTAAAGATCAAATCTCCCCTGAGAAGGCTTGATCGCAGATAATCTTGTAAATTCTTCCATGTTATAATTAAGTAAAATATATATTTAAATTAAACTTTAATTTATAATATATAATGATTCGAGCAAAGAATAACTGCAGGTGGTTGATAATTGGCTCTACAACTCCTTGTAATTGGGCTTGTGTAAATGAATTCTGTGGATATCACCAGCAGAGTGTGTAATGAGAGAGTCTAGGACCAAAACTGTGCTTGAAATGTAACAAAGGAGTCGGGGTTAAACGCAGTTGTGTGTAGACTGTGGAGGCAGAAAATGCAGAGCTTTAAAACGGTATTATGATAAAAGAAAATAACGCCAATGGTGTCAGTGATAAATCTCCCATAAAAAACGCTGGAGACTATCTCATTAGATTTTCGTGACATGTCTCTCCGACAGTGACAAAGTCACCGGGGATATTTTTTCTTGTAATAAAATAATAATTTAGACAAATAATATATACTATATAAATGGAGCAAGGAGAATTTGTAACACATCCTATCGTTAAAAGTTATGAGGCATTGAATGATGGTGTGGTTAAGAACTGTTGACTAAAAGAACCAGTCAGTTTTGTCACTAATGCTGGTTATCTCATGTTTGGTGTTGGGAAAAAAAATATCACTGTCACAGATTTGTGTACAAGTTGTTGTTGTGGGGCTTAATGCCATTTTCAGCACATGATTGGCTATACATGGCGGCCAGTATTAATGGTGGAGGAAGAAACCAGGAAAGTGTTTTCACAGACTGAACAAAGATGAACTTGTGATTGATCATATTAATTCAGATCTGAAAAATAATTCTTTGAAGAATTTACAGGTTATTACACAGAGCCAGAATTCTCACATGGAGGTACTGGCAAATACAATAAATTTCCAAGATCAGTTAAATCTATGAATGTGGAGACAGGCAAAGAAATAGAATTTCAATCAATGTATGCAGCTGGCGAATATTTCGATATTTACAGGCGTTTTTTGGTACAGCATGTTGCAGATAAAATAACCAGATCAGCATTTTCAAAGAAATACAAACAGCGAATATTATTTCAATATTCCACACTGAAAGAACTGTCAAGGGAGATAAATCTGACAAGCACCTCGTCAAGGGTTGCATATTTGGATAAGTCACCTTTGGGTTTGTCTTTAGCAGATCTTCCATAAATATCTACCATTGTATATTACATTAAGACCCATTTAAAATGACCACTTGTATACTCATGCACAACCTTATGACGTGGTATCAGGGACCTTGACAAAGAGTCGAGCGTAGCAGGTACTTCACAGCCACATATTGGCGGATCAGTTATTGTCTGTGTTGGTAATGTTGAATACCAGGTGGGAGTGTTTTGTAGCCTGCTGACATATTTTAAAAATTCTTTTGGTGGCGCCAACCCATATGAATCAAAATAAACAACTCCACGTTGGTCAACTGCATATGCAACCCAGTGAGTGCCTGAACCAGAACTTCCATCGAGATTAATGATACCGTTTCAGCATGGTTTGGTTGTTTTGGTAATTGACCATGCATAAAAACACCTCAGAAGTTTTTGATGTTTAATTTCCAAGCAGCATCAAGTAAATCAAAATTGGACATGGGAAGCATCAATGATGTGTCCCGGGCAGTCTTAGACCTGAGCCACTCATGGCTTGACTGTACCATGAATGGGGGTTTCCTGGCAGTCTTAGACCCTGCCCTTCTTTTTTGGAAGTCTTTAGTCTGTGGTCTGTTGCTTTCTTTAATGCCATCCCAGCGGCAGTTCCAACAGCACCAAGTGCAGCTGCTTTTGTAACAGCTGGGGCTGCAGTGGTTATCAACGCTGGTATAGCTGCAAGAAGTGGAAATATACCACCCGTCCTGGCCATGTCTCTAATGGCACCTGCAGAAAGATCAGGTCTAACACCAGTCGCTGATCACTTGGCGTTACTGAAGTGTTTGAGTTGATGTTCCGTCAGTGGTAGTGATCTGTGCTGATTTGAGCAATATTATTATTCCAGAATTCTTTTTTAATGCATATTTTAGCTTTTTAATCTGACCAGGAGTCAGGGTAACACTAACATGATGATATGACATTATAATATCATGGACAATTTAATTACTGATCGTGCAGTCGATTACATATTCTCCACTGGGCATCAGTAACTCTCATTCGTCCACCAACACCTTCAAGCAGCATTGTTTTGTCTGAGACTATAACAGCCATTGCTCTATAACCACCAGCAGGCAGCGGTGCTACATGAGCTCGGAAGTGAATATCAACAACTGATTGAACAAATCCAAGTATTCCAGTGGGAAATAATAGATTGGATATAATGTTGAAATCCCGCTGAGATATCTGCAAACCAGAAGCAACATTCTGATCATGCCCCATGAATGTCATCAACCGATGATAAGCACATGCAACATGATTATTATCAAAATTCAGCAACACTTCTTCAGACAGTTCTTGATGTCCATTTATCCTCAAAGAAGCTTCACTAACTCCAAGAGTGTCAAACACCATTGGATTTCGTTCCTGCGGATCTACTCTGGCATTTTCCTGAAATGCAATGAATATATGTCGTGGTGCTGACACCCCCTGCTATGATGCTATCTGCCATGTGAATAAACCAGCAACATTGCTTTGAATACTGTTTGTGGTCATCGTCAACCATGACAACGTTGATTTACCACCTGAGTCCATGGAAGAGAACAACTGTTCTTCATTCAGCAATGGAGTCATTGTTGGCATCCACAACGAAAGTTTTGTTAGTATAACTTTACTTGCATCAACCCCAGCATCACACCATATTGACTCATTGTCGGTGGCTTTTCTCACAAGTACCACGGTGTGTTTAGCGTCAAATATAACTTTTCTAACATGTCTGCAGAATCCAAAGATATGTGATAGTGGAATTACACATGAAAAATTTTCTTCTCCATTTAACATTGATCTGTGTGTCGCAAATCCTAAATTGAAATTTTCATTAATTGATGCGACTTCAGTTCCAGCGGCATTCAGTCTCACATTATTGCTCTCGGGGTGATCAGTGGTATCTTTGGCAAACATCATTGATGGACCAGCTGACCTCGAGTAATCATCGAAATATCTTGCCAGACCCAGCATTGTCATGGCAACCATCAACATTTTTGAGACACGATTCAGTATTTTTTCCATCGATCACGTATGTGGCGCTGTTAAATAAAGCCATAACACCATTGTTAACAAAACCAGGTCGATCTAAAAGTCTGTATGCCTTATTATCTGCTTTCAAAAGTCTACCTTTGATCTCAGTAAATGCCTCTGCGGGCAAGAAATATCTACTTGTATCCTGAACTTGTTATTTGTTTCTTCCACGTGAGTCAGATACACTTGTGTCATAGGAATAATATTGATAATCACGCACCGATTCATTCTTAAGAACTGGTACGTCCATGTCAAATGCTGGATCAGATACTCGTTTGAACATTTTATTATATTTGCTATCATCTAACATGAAGACCACTTCCTGCTATCAGACTTACAGTTATATTCCGAGCTTTTTCACCAGCTAATTCTTTCAACCGTTCACTTGCAGCTTGACTTATTATTTTAATAACATGCAGGTATAATTTTGGTGCTGGGCAATTTTACTGGCTGCGGTTTTTGTCATATTAACCGTGCTAGTCTATCCTTGATTACTGAGAATGCTTTACTGGCAACATCACCAACAGCACCAATACCTTTATCATGAACAACGTCAATAGCTTTCATTCCTAGTTGCTTTGCAATCGGTATTGCTTTTGGGGCTATCCTTCTCAATAGACCATGAACAACATCACTGAGTCCATCTCCGTTGATTGCTTTGTATGTTGGTAATCACAGATTTATCACCCTGACCATTACATGTCCACGTTGAGCATGATGTATAATCATCTTATTTTCTTGTCACTGATCTAATTGCATACCCTCAATCACTGCAGTAATCATCAATGATTTCATCGATGAGGGACCGATAAACATTAATGTCCATGATACCCCCTGTAAATAATCTCTGACAAACAGCAGCTGCTTCATTAATGATTTCTGGGCAATTATTACCAGCTCATCTTCTGCCAGTTAGAATTTCTAGTCTGTCAACATCTGCAAGGACGTTATTAGGACAAAGTTTATCAAGACCACCGTTGGACAAACCACTTCCAGTTTTTTCATATGATTCTTGATTACTTGTTGTTAAGTCTGATTCCATTTTTTGTTCTTTTTTTTTTTTATACTCGTTCACTTCCTGTTTGAATTTAACAAAATCTTCATCATTAACTCTGACCCACTGAACATTATTAGTGATGAGATATAAATTTGAAATCCAGTCGTCACGTTTTATAGTTTTAACATATTTAGATTTTACATATTCATGTATTTTATCGTATCCATACGTAGCAATATCTTTTATTTGGTCCAGATCCCTGATAGCGTCAATACCTGACGACATAAATTTATCTATAATGTTAATTCTAACTTTTGGTGGTCGCAATATCTGTGGTTGAGCAGGTTGCGAGGGTGGTAGTAGAGTTGTTTTCTTACTTGTTGTTAAGGCTGATTCCCTTTTTATTTAGCTTCTGTAAGTTGCATCTTCATTTCTTCTTCTCATTGTCTCCTTGTCTTTCTCATTCAATATACTCTTTCACTGCCTGGTTAAAAATTGATTAATATCTCTCTCAGATCTAATCTGCGAAGTATCAGTAGCAATGTGATATACATCCTTAACCCAATGGGTAGATTTCAGAGTGTTAACATATTCGGGTTTTACATACCTATCTCTATAATGATATCCAATCGTGGCAATATTAAGTAATTGGTCTGGATCCTTGATGGCAGCAATACCTTCAAGTGTAAATTTATCTGTAATGTTCTAACTTTGGCAGAGGCTGAACTTCAGGTTGTGGTTGAGGAAGTTGCTGGGGTGGTGGTATAGCTGCTCGAAGACGGCCAGCAATGTCAACAGGTATTGTCGCAAGAGCTTTTAGAGCTGCCTCAGTTGCTGTAACAATTTTCTTGGTTGGTTCGATAATTGGTGTAAATAACTGTTCTGCAATTTTCGTAAATTCCACCTGAGACTCCTGACATGCTTGTAGTTGTTGTTTGACAGAATAATGGACGGGGAGAAATTTCTTAATTATCTTAAGTTGCTGTCGAGCTAGTTTAGCTGTATGAGATTCCATGTTTAGTGTTATTATTGATATAATAATGATTTAATTACACAAGGCAGTGGGGTGTGTGACTGTCCCAGGTCGGTAAATAAATTTGACACACATGTTGGAGGTCTCGGTTTAATGTTCGTATTTTGAAAATAAACCCTTCTAAAATTGGTCTGTTCACCCTCCACCTTGTCTGAAAAATATTTGTCGGAATCACCATCTGCTCAGTTTTTGTAGGAAGCTTTTTTTTTTTTTAAACAAACTGTCCAGAAACTGGTCTGTTCACCCTTCCTGCTGCTGGTGAAGACTGTTAGGATTTGGATATTGTAAATATAATAGACAAATTATATGCTACACTCAGATAAATGACATGCCGTTGTCTGCCTCACAGGCTGGATACACTGTTCCCTTTTTTATTAATGTTTTGATAGGAGTCATATAAGTTTGTCACTCTGCAACTAAGACCACCTTATATTGAGATCTTTCCAACAGGGCTATTAAAACAGTACATGAAAACACAAATATAGGATATATGTCTCTCCCTCGATAAGTCATGCATGATGGGGTCCAAAAACATTGACTGCATTATAATCAAGGGTGCAAGTTACCAGGGGACCTAAAAAAAATTAAGGGGATGCCATCCCTACTGGACATCTAGAAAATGGGGTGGGGGAATTGGCCTCAGTGGCGATGTTTAATGGCTGATTACTCATTTTATAATCATGTGGGAATAACTGTCAATAAAGAGCTCTTTCAAATGAAGTTAACTTTTTTGTATAAATTACTTTTATTTTCAAAATACCCAGCCTCTGAAAGATGTTAACAATATTACTTGAACTGGCTTCAATAGCCATCTCTAATACATGAAAACATTTTGTTGTATGCCACTGATTTTTGTTATTGTGTGATTTGTAACAAAACTAAGATTCCTTTTTTTCAAAAACTATGGACATTTATTTTGTGAAACAACTGTTAATGTTAAACTATTTTCTTAATTGTTCTGTAAGTAAAATATTGATGCAGTGATTTCATTGCAAGTAATAATGAAACTTCTTCTCATCCTTGAGGAAATCTCTGAGTGCTAAATCAGCACTCTTAAGTTCACTACAAAATCTGGAACTCACTTCTTTGTAATAAACTGTATCTATGAAACAAAGCTTTTTATTCACCAAGTATTCATTTTGTTTGGATGCCTTGACATCTTTGATCACATTTGTGAATGAGTAGGACAATTTAAGACAGTTTAATTTTATTACTTACATAATATTTATAATGTTTTTGAATTGATCAGTGGAAATGAGTTGACCTGACGCACAACTGTGACTGCTAGCTCTTAAGCAAGAAAGATTTGCATGTCTTTTAACATTTCTTTTGTTCCACCCTCATTGTTTGATTTCATACAAATGATGTAATTAATGTGATAATATTTGTAAAGCCGGTTTTCTTTTAACTGAGTTTACAATACAGCAGCTTAATTAGGTTCCCACAGAAACACATGTGGTCATAACTGTGATGGTAGATTGGCATTTTTCAAGTTTGAATACAGGGGGGCATATTGCATTATGATTATCACACTGAAACCGATATAAAAGATAGAAGTAAGACACAAATTTAACATGAGAAAAGTTTTTTTATTTATTAAAGTATTACCTCCAGTAGGCATTAGTGAAATTTCATTGAATATTGTTATTTACAGTGTACTGAGAAAGTTGTTTGGAAAATAAATTAACAAAATATATGACTTCTTATTACAAGTTGAGAATTTCATGATGTTGATTAATTGGGATAAAAAACAACACAAGCACCGATAATTCTGTGCAACTAGTTTCGCATTTAATACATGCTTCTTCAGGCACAAAATGTTTTGAAAGAAACGGATGATGTCTTTATATTTTAAAATAACAATTACATCATTACGTAACGTCATAAATGATGTGCATCATCATAACAATTATATATATATGACAGGATCTAAACAATACACGAGTCTCTAATGAACCTGAATCAGTAAAATAATAAAATAAAATAGAGACAAACAGTCATATGTATAATTATATTGTTATAAAGGATATACAATTTATCAATTAAAAAAATAAATATTTTATACAGTTTTATATAGTGCATTTGTATTAAGGCCATTAGGATAAAAAGTATCTAATTTATGAATCCAGTAAGTTTCTTTTATGAGTCTGTTCATGTCTCCATGCACAGTATCTATTGGCATGAAAGAAAAATCGAGTAGAGAGTGATTATTGGTATTAAAATGTGTTGAAATATTAGAGGAAAACTGAGAATCTCTATAATTTTTTATATGAAAGCGATGATTATTCATTCTCTTAGAAACTTGAAGTGTTTGTCCAACATATTGCATATTACATTTTTTACAGGTTATCAAATAAATCACATCAGTTGATATGCAGTTAGTGTTATAACGTAGAGAAATACCTCTTTTGTATTTGATCTACTGAAAGAAGCACTTTCTCTTATGTTTGCACATTGAGCGCACCGGTGTCTATTACATTTATGACGAGAATTGTCTTTTTTTATTTTCTGTCTGTTTAGTTCTAATTAGAAAATCTTGCAAATTTTTGGGTCATGTATAAGCAAGAATTAGTTTATTGTTGTAGAGTGATTTTACGCTGTTTTTATTTGATAAATTTAGGAGACTCCAATATGTATTAATTATAGACCATTCTCAGAATGTATTCATGCATTCATGTGACCCTGGGCCAACGAATCCAAAACGAGGCTAAGCCAGGCACCAGCTTCATTTTACCTCGCAACCATGGCTGCTACAGTTGATACTGGCAAGGGAAAAAATCGTGACAAATATTGTTGTGTTCCGTTGTGCAGTTAAAGAGAAAATTATTTTAATAAACAGATTAACAGAATATCCCATACATAAAATGATAAAATTGTATATTGTTTAGACACGATTCTTCCCTATTACGTTTACTTTATTTAATGTCCACATTTACATATTGGGTGTTAAAATTCTTCCATCTACCAACACCACAAAAATAATATATATTATAATCAATGAAGTTCACATAAATAAGGGACCAATTTGTGTGTTTGGGGGCAGGGTGCTTTGATTTTTTAAATATATATATATATATATATATATATATATATATATATATATATATATGTACAGTGGTCCATCTTATACGGCCACCCCTTCTGCACCAGGAAAGTGGCCTTATAAGATGGGTGGCCTTTCCAGAGAGGGACTAATTTTTTTGAGAAGTATATATAATGTACGCAGTAAGAAAGCTACATGCTTCAAATCATTTAATATCTTCATTTAAAAGTAACATTAATTATTAAAAGGTTCTTCTTGTTATAATAATAGATTTATTTCAACTGAATATATATTAATAGTTCATATTCTTGGCATAAGCGTGATATGCAAGCTGGTATTGTTATCATGCACATTGCAAAACCATATAAAAACATCATTTAAGTCTTGGTACATACATAATTCTCTTTCCATTTGCTCCATTTTCCCACTGCTGCTGAATAACCTCCTTATCGGTTACGACGTTGTTTATTCAAGTCTTCTCAAAATAAAATTGTTTTATTCGAGTCTTTTCAAAATAAAATTGTTAAGCAAGTCCCCCCGCCCTACGCCACCTAATGTTGTTGAGTATAATAACCGACTTTCTTTTAAAAAAATACGTCTCCGTTTACATGATGACATGTTGATGTTGGTAATGATTTATTCAGATGTTGCTACCTGTATGCAATTTAATAATGCAGACTAAATTTTCGTAGAGTGGACGAGATGCCATCTTTCTAAAGGAAGCGATAAACGTGTTGTCACGTGATTTTTCGGTCTTTGTCTGGTACCCTGTTTTGCTTAAGGCTAATTTCTCTGTGTGTGTTTATGCACAAAATCTATTTTTAGCCTACGCTGACCCTGTTATGATCTTGACAATTACGTCCGGTTGTAATCATCAAAGAGAAAAACTCCACAGATGTGTGAAGCCCAAAACTCTATCATAACATTGTTCAGCTCATTTACTGTAAACATCAGCTTTTGTAGACAATGATATAATATTAATCTTAGTGTTACATGTACTTTAGTCAACACTTCTTTCAGTAATGGAAACTTGATATTGGGAGACATGTATTGATGGTAGAGATAATCTGATTACTTACCTTACGTCATGATATGAATTAATTATTGGTTCTGGACAGATTTGAAATAAAAAGTGGCCGCTTCTGAGGGGAACATTTTACATTTTTGTACTAATATGCTGTCCGCTGGTTGTGTTAGAGGGATGGCTGTTCTTGAGGGGCACTTTTGAACACAAACTCGTCGGTGCCATGGGATTCTGGCCGTAAGAAGTGGGTGGCCACTGTCAGGGGGTCCGTTCAAGAGGGGGACTACTGTGTGTGTGTGTATATATATATATATATATATATATATATATATATATATATATATATATATATATGAATGGCTTTCAAACAGCTTTGAACAAATAATCCTGCTGTTTAGTGGGTAAATATATAACTGCCAGTCTGTTATTGAAACAAAACAAATGTGTTCGTATGAATAAATTCGTATATCCATATTGTCAGTTGACAAACGATTCAAAAAAGAAAAAAAAAAACAAGTCATTAAAAGAGAAAATCCCAGTCCTTCCCACCCCCAGGCACTAAAAGCAGCAAGCACCATAACAACAACCAGGTTGTGCACTTCTGATACAAATTAAAATGCAAGCATACCAACATGTACCCAAAACTATTTAAAGCACACCACAAAGTCTCTACTGGTTTGGGGGACGTGGTTGGTTAAAAGGGCAGTTTGTGTCACTATGCACATTTTGTAAATGTTTTATTCTGACCGCGTGTTTTGACCACAGTATTGATTGATCATAGCTGTACATTTAAACCATACCTAATCAGAAACAAAATTCATGCTTTAAATAGTTTCTTTTCTCTATCGTTAACTTGTATTTTGTGTGCTGTAGAGGAAAAGGACACTCAAGATAGGACGTAAATCAACTTACGTTTAAGAGAATGGACATATCCCTCACTGTAATACTTGAATCCTTTTGTCATCTGTTCCTTTCCTGAACTGCTGGAGACACCCGTGATGAAATTCTCAATGAATGCAAAAGAAATATCTGGCAAACAGCTCAGATCGTTACTCGATGTACCGTAGGACGCCATATTTTTTCTCAATCTGCCTAGCTTAGCCTCGTTTTCGCGATACATTAATATTCATGGAGATCTCATTAAGAATGGTCTATAGGAAGCAGGGATAAACTCTAGGAAGGTTATTTAATTCTACCAGGGCAGAATAGCGGGGGAAAATGATCTATGCTTCGTACTGAAGGTCTTGTAGAATTTAATTTACATCGATACAAAGTTTAGCCGTGTGTTAGCCTGCACTTAAGTAGAACCAGAAATTGATACCAAGAGATCGAATGTTAGAATACGAGTGTAAGGGACTACGCATGTATATACATTTGATGGTACATCCTGGTTCGGCTCCAATGTAAATCTTTATGTGAACAAAATATGAACAGGCCTAGATAGAGGATGTTCAGCTGGCATATATCCTAAGCTTGCATCATGCACGATTTTACGATGCATGTGCATACATATAACACACAGGCCTATTAAGCTACTGCAATGTGCACCAAAAACTCGTATTTCAACCGAGGAATGCGAATTGTAGGCCTTCTGCCTCAGGGATTTATTTTAATATTACCTGATGACGAAGACTGTGAACACTGCATTCGGATATTTCACGATCCATTTCAGGCGACGGCTCAGTCGATTTCATCCCTGACTACCTGCTAGAGATCAGTGCTCCAGACTATGACACTGCCACAGCCATGGAATGGTTCCAGCTTGAGGACTTGAACAATGATGGTTTTGTGAGTAAGGACGAACTAATCAAAATCGCCATGAACGTGGGCATGCCCAGACAGGAAGCAGAACAAACTGCTATGGGATACTATATGAGTGCAGATCAAAATGGCGATAGTCGCCTCTCGTGGGAAGGTAAAGATGTGATAAATAAATGTCATAGTCATTTCCTACCAAACAGCGTCAAAATATTGGCTAAGATCAGTTGTCAGTTTAAAACAAGATAGAAGGCAGTGATCGCTAAATGTGTGCCTTCCAACCTTAAACTGGTATAAATGGGTAGCACATATATATTAAAGGATATTAATGATGAAGATCACCTGACGTGTATTAAAGGGCTTCTTACCATCTTAACAAGATTATATTTTGTGCCATTCGAGACTCTCGTACAACGAAAACATTTTTGCTGTTGATTTGTTTATTTTTATCACAATTTTTCTATACTAATCAGACCCTCATGTGTCCTGCATTGGTGCACCTGGCCCATTAGAGCCATATATAACCTTATTACAGCGCTTTTGTAAAGGCAACAAGCATATAGGTCCTTATCGATGAAAATGTATATTTTTGAAACAAATTCATATTGTTCTAAGGAACCCAATAAATATTCACTCAGTGTATGACGTTTAAAGAAATTATGTGTGTGTGTGTGTGTGTGTGTGTGTGTGTGTGTGTGTGTGTGTGAAATTATGTTAAACGCCATTCATTATTTTCTTACCTGTTGACGTGTCAAAGACATTTATTTAGAAATACAATGGATACATGATTTACATGATCTTGTAGTTTATTACCTTATAAGCTTTATACAACCTTCATTGTTGTGAATGCCATATACTTCTACACGTTCGAAGTGTTTTGGACATATTCACTAAACGTTTTCTTGTTATTTCTCGATGCTTGACTTCCTGTAAATCATTACAACTATACTATTAGAGCGAGATAGATAAACGAATAAATATTTTAATGAAACGCACATGTGCAGTGTTGGATTTTAGGCTTTCTTGGGCTTATTATGTCAATTTTGTTATATTCACAGATCCACTAAATAAATAAATAAACAACAAAAACAGGAGAATCAAAAGACTTTGATGATAATGTTGTCTGTTTTTTTTTTTTATTTTCAGAGTACCTACCGCTGTACACGCAGTGATGTGATCAGCTAACTGAAGCCGTTATATGTTGTCTTACAAAGGCGTCAGGAGCTGAAGACCAACACTACAATATCTGAATCAGCAAGCATTTTCACGTTCTGCATTTTAACTCCCTATCAATACATTAGAGTTAATAATCCTTTTCTTCTGACGAGATGTTAGTTTGATATTTTTCAGCACACTCATTTTCTTAGACTCCATATGTTGTCCTAATAAAGAACTTTTAACTGACATCGGCGTATTTTGTCAATATTCTCCTTGACTTGCAATGCCAAAGGCGTATGTTGTTGTTCATATACTCCTTGACTTGTAACTGACAACGGCGTATGATATTGTCAATATACTCCTTGACATGTAACTTACAATGGCTTGTGATATTGTCAAAATACTCCTTGATTTGTAACTGACAACGGCGTGTGATAATGTCAATATACTCCTTGACTTGTAACTGACAACGGTTTATGATATTGTCAAAATA
>JAECUM010016011.1:0-27040 GCA_016617855.1 Megalonaias nervosa | reverse complement strand
TGATATAGTTCACATTAGAAAGACATCGATAATATTATTGATATAGTTCACATTAGAAAGACATCCATAATATTATTGATATAGTTGACATTAGAAAGACATCGATAATATTATTGATATAGTTCACATTAGAAAGACATCCATATTAGAGTAACATTAGCTTTGAATAAAAGATTGGCATGAAAAAGTCATCCATAATACTGATACAGTTGACATTAAATCGAAACAAATAACATTATTGATATAGTTGACATGAATAAGACATTTATGTTATTATTGATATAGTTGGTATTAAAAATAAATCCATAATATTATTGATATAGTTCACATTAGAAAGACATCCATAATATTATTGATATAGTTGACATTAGAAAGACATCTATAATATTATAGATATAGTTCACATTAGAAAGACATCGATAATATTATTGATATAGTTGACATTAGAAAGACATCCATATTAGTATATAGCTGACATTAGAAAGACATCCATAATATTATGGATATAGTTCACATTAGAAAGACATCCATAATATTATTGATATAGTTCACATTAGAAAGACATCCATATTAGTATATAGCTGACATTAGAAAGACATCCATAATATTATTGATATAGTTGACATTAGAAAGTCATCTATAATATTATAGATATAGTTCACATTAGAAAGACATCGATAATATTATTGATATAGTTGACATTAGAAAGACATCCATAATATTATATAGCTGACATTAGAAAGACATCGATAATATTATTGATATAGTTCACATTAGAAAGACATCGATAATATTATTGATATAGTTCACATTAGAAAGACATCGATAATATTATTGATATAGTTCACATTAGAAAGACATCCATAATATTATTGATATAGTTCACATTAGAAAGACATCGATAATATTATTGATATAGTTCACATTAGAAAGACATCTATAACATTACTGATATAGTTGACATTAGAAAGACATCGATAATATTATTGATATAGTTGACATTAAAAAGACATCCATAATATTATTGATATAGTTGACATTAGAAAGACATCTATACTATTATTGATATAGTTGACATTAGAAAGACATTCATAATATTATTGATATAGTTCACATTAGAAAGACATTTATGTTATTATTGACATAGTTGACATTAGAAAGACATCCATAATATTATTGATATAGTTGACATTAGAAAGACATTCATAATATTATTGATATAGTTCACATTAGAAAGACATCGATAATATTATTGATATAGTTGACATTAGAAAGACATCCATAATATTATTGATATAGTTGACATTAGAAAGACATCTATACTATTATTGATATAGTTGACATTAGAAAGACATTCATAATATTATTGATATAGTTCACATTAGAAAGACATTTATATTATTATTGACATAGTTGACATTAGAAAGACATCCATAATATTATTGATATAGTTGACATTAGAAAGACATCTATAATATTATTGATATAGTTGACATTAAAAAGACATCGATAATATTATTGATATAGTTGACATTAGAAAGACATCTATACTATTATTGATATAGTTGACATTAGAAAGACATCCATAATATTATTGATATAGTTGACATTAGAAAGACATCTATAATATTATAGATATAGTTCACATTAGAAAGACATCGATAATATTATTGATATAGTTGACATTAGAAAGACATCCATATTAGTATATAGCTGACATTAGAAAGACATCCATAATATTATGGATATAGTTCACATTAGAAAGACATCCATAATATTATTGATATAGTTCACATTAGAAAGACATCCATATTAGTATATAGCTGACATTAGAAAGACATCCATAATATTATTGATATAGTTGACATTAGAAAGTCATCTATAATATTATAGATATAGTTCACATTAGAAAGACATCGATAATATTATTGATATAGTTGACATTAGAAAGACATCCATAATATTATATAGCTGACATTAGAAAGACATCCATAATATTATTGATATAGTTGACATTAGAAAGACATCTATAATATTATAGATATAGTTCACATTAGAAAGACATCGATAATATTATTGATATAGTTGACATTAGAAAGACATCCATAATATTATTGATATAGTTCACATTAGAAAGACATCGATAATATTATTGATATAGTTCACATTAGAAAGACATCGATAATATTATTGATATAGTTCACATTAGAAAGACATCCATAATATTATTGATATAGTTGACATTAGAAAGACATCGATAATATTATTGATATAGTTCACATTAGAAAGACATCCATATTAGTATATAGCTGACATTAGAAAGACATCCATAATATTATTGATATAGTTCACATTAGAAAGACATCTATAATATTATAGATATAGTTCACATTAGAAAGACATCGATAATATTATTGATATAGTTGACATTAAAAAGACATCCATAATATTATTGATATAGTTGACATTAGAAAGACATCTATACTATTATTGATATAGTTGACATTAGAAAGACATTCATAATATTATTGATATAGTTGACATTAGAAAGACATTCATAATATTATTGATATAGTTCACATTAGAAAGACATCGATAATATTATTGATATAGTTGACATTAAAAAGACATCCATAATATTATTGATATAGTTGACATTAGAAAGACATCTATACTATTATTGATATAGTTGACATTAGAAAGACATTCATAATATTATTGATATAGTTCACATTAGAAAGACATTTATGTTATTATTGACATAGTTGACATTAGAAAGACATCCATAATATTATTGATATAGTTGACATTAGAAAGACATCTATAATATTATAGATATAGTTCACATTAGAAAGACATCGATAATATTATTGATATAGTTGACATTAGAAAGACATCCATATTAGTATATAGCTGACATTAGAAAGACATCCATAATATTATGGATATAGTTCACATTAGAAAGACATCCATAATATTATTGATATAGTTCACATTAGAAAGACATCCATATTAGTATATAGCTGACATTAGAAAGACATCCATAATATTATTGATATAGTTGACATTAGAAAGACATCTATAATATTATAGATATAGTTCACATTAGAAAGACATCGATAATATTATTGATATAGTTGACATTAGAAAGACATCCATAATATTATATAGCTGACATTAGAAAGACATCCATAATATTATTGATATAGTTCACATTAGAAAGACATCGATAATATTATTGATATAGTTCACATTAGAAAGACATCGATAATATTATTGATATAGTTCACATTAGAAAGACATCCATAATATTATTGATATAGTTCACATTAGAAGGACATCGATAATATTATTGATATAGTTCACATTAGAAAGACATCCATATTAGTATATAGCTGACATTAGAAAGACATCCATAATATTATTGATATAGTTGACATTAGAAAGACATCTATACTATTATTGATATAGTTGACATTAGAAAGACATTCATAATATTATTGATATAGTTCACATTAGAAAGACATTTATGTTATTATTGACATAGTTGACATTAGAAAGACATCCATAATATTATTGATATAGTTGACATTAGAAAGACATCCATAATATTATGGATATAGTTGACATTAGAAAGACATCTATACTATTATTGATATAGTTGACATTAGAAAGACATCCATAATATTATGGATATAGTTGACATTAGAAAGACATCTATACTATTATTGATATAGTTGACATTAGAAAGACATCCATAATATTATTGATATAGTTGACATTAGAAAGACATCTATAATATTATTGATATAGTTGACATTAAAAAGACATCGATAATATTATTGATATAGTTGACATTAGAAAGACATCTATACTATTATTGATATAGTTGACATTAGAAAGACATCCATAATATTATATAGCTGACATTAGAAAGACATCCATAATATTATTGATATAGTTGACATTAGAAAGACATCCATAATATTACTGATATAGTTGACATTAGAAAGACATCCATAATATTATAGATATAGTTGACATTAGAAAGACATCCATAATATTACTGCTATAGTTGACATTAGAAAGACATCCATAATATTA
This sequence comes from Megalonaias nervosa, assembly GCA_016617855.1. Classification (NCBI taxonomy): domain Eukaryota; kingdom Metazoa; phylum Mollusca; class Bivalvia; order Unionida; family Unionidae; genus Megalonaias; species Megalonaias nervosa. The sequence goes on along the minus strand of JAECUM010016011.1, from coordinate 22,936 downwards.
TGGATATAGTTGGCATTAGAAAGACATCCATAATATTATTGATATAGTTGGCATTAAAATGACATTCATAATATTATTGATATAGTTGGCATTAAAATAACATTCATAATATTATTGATATAGTTGGCATTAGAAAGACATCTATACTATTATTGATATAGTTGGCTTCAAAAAGGCATCCATCAAATTACTTGTACAATTAGAATGAAGATAGCATCCATTTTATTTTTTATATAGTTGCATGTGATGGAACCTTCTATTCCAAATGAATAATTTTACAAATCTGTATGAGTTTAAAGGAAATATTTTTATATTAGATGTCAGTGATACAGAAAACTCCTCAAATATGAAAAGATTTAATTGAAAATGAAACGATAACATCAATTAATGATATTTCAGCCATCTGCTGATTTTTATTAATAAAAAGAATGCAGAATTTATATTTCAAATTTATACTGCAAATGGAATAAAGCATTATATTTTATTGATATAGTTGGCTTCAAAAAGGCATCCATCAAATTACTTGTACAATTAGAATGAAGATAGCATCCATTTTATTTTTTATATAGTTGCATGTGATGGAACCTTCTATTCCAAATGAATAATTTTACAAATCTGTATGAGTTTAAAGGAAATATTTTTATATTAGATGTCAGTGATACAGAAAACTCCTCAAATATGAAAAGATTTAATTGAAAATGAAACGATAACATCAATTAATGATATTTCAGCCATCTGCTGATTTTTATTAATAAAAAGAATGCAGAATTTATATTTCAAATTTATACTGCAAATGGAATAAAGCATTATATTTCTCTCTTCTTGAATTGAAAGTACCTTCAGCTTAAAACACTGCTTAAAACTTAGCATACATTTGTTTTTACATAAACCAGAATGCTAGATAATGCTAATGCAGTGGTGAATTGAAGGAAGGGTCACCTGTACATTTATCATTTGAATCTAGAAAAGTACATAATTTTGGATCATATTGAAATAGTGGCTGATCAATACTAAAACAAAATTGCTGATGGACCAAAATATTATTTACTTTGACTATTGTAACAAATTCTTACCTGTACATCAAATTTGTCTCAACTACCTTCAGATCTTAAATTTCTGGTTCAGATTTCTGCTACACATTTTAAATTTGAGAAATGTATTTCAAAGGAAAGTCTGTCCAGTCATAACAACTGTCACACATGTAAACATTTGCATTCATACAGGTGATGAGGAAAAGTTTCACATATTATAGCGCTTTGGGACCCACAATTCGGTATTATGGGGTGGGGTCGGAGGTCCAGCAATGAAAGACATTGACCCTGATATTTTTCCATCATAAATATCAGGGTCAACATCTTACATTATATGGAGGGGTGGGGGAGGACTGAGAATGACCAAGAATGTCTTGAAACAATATTCTTCCTCTGATTTCAACTAAACAATACCAACTGTAACCATATTTTGCACATTTGAAAGAAATAAATCTTAATTTTTTTATGTGGATAGGGAAAGTATCCTGATTCGAAAAAAAACACCATTTTTGCAAAATTTGAGGTAGGTTATATGTACATGTCCCATCAGAGACAGATGTTTCTGATCTCCTGATACATTATGATACTCGGTGCAATGGCAGAAATGAGAAATATTCACTATGCACCATTGCTGCCATGTAAACAATAAAGTTCTGAAGTCTGATACAAATTTCTCCAAGATCTTGATAGTATCTCATGGTGATGTGCTATTATTGACTTAAGGTACTAATTCAGTTTCCATAATTAACCCTTGCAAAAACCATATTAAAAATTCCTTTTTTAAAGGGAAAAAACAATTTAACAGCAGATGCACTTTCATGTAAATATAATTATTATATTGTTGAATGAATACTTTGTCATTAATAAGATTTCATTTTATGTAAAGAAATTTTATCATACATATATTTGACTAATTGTAAAATGAAAATTTGATTGCATAAATCTTTCTTTTTTCTTTATGAGGGTAAGTGTTATGTATATTTAATTTTTGAAAATCACAATTCCCCATACATAGGTAGCCATGGGCCAGGGAGCCATCAAGACAGACTACCTTACAATTCTTTTTTCTACACAAGTCATGTCATCTGTATGAAGACATCAAACAACTAGATTTTGAGCTATTAAAACAGTATAGGTATGAGAAGAAAAGAGGATGCCTGAAAAAAGAAAACACTAAGATGTAAGAAAGAAAAGACAAAGAAGTGTGGATCAGAAGAAATTAAGAAGCAGGAGTATTGTAAGAGAATAATTATATAATAGGTCAACATTTGCAGTATAAATTTGAAATATAAATTCTGCATTCTTTTTATTAATAAAAATCAGCAGATGGCTGAAATATCATTAATTGATGTTATCGTTTCATTTTCAATTAAATCTTTTCATATTTGAGGAGTTTTCTGTATCACTGACATCTAATATAAAAATATTTCCTTTAAACTCATACAGATTTGTAAAATTATTCATTTGGAATAGAAGGTTCCATCACATGCAACTATATAAAAAATAAAATGGATGCTATCTTCATTCTAATTGTACAAGTAATTTGATGGATGCCTTTTTGAAGCCAACTATATCGATAATATTATGGATGTCTTTCTAATGTCAACTGTATCAATAATATTATGGATGTCTTTTTAATGCCAACTATATCAATAATATTATGGATCTCTTTTTAATGCCAACTATATCCATAATATTATGGATGTCTTTTTAATGCCAACTATATCCATAATATTATGGATGTCTTTTTAATGCCAACTATATCCATAATATTATGGATGTCTTTTTAATGCCAACTATATCAATAATATTATGGATGTCTTTCTAATGCCAACTATATCAATAATAGTATAGATGTCTTTCTAATGCCAACTATATCCATAATATTATGGATGTCTTTCTAATGTCAACTATATCTATAATATTATGGATGTCTTTCTAATGTCAACTATATCAGTATATCAGTAATATTATCGATGTCTTTCTAATGTCAACTATATCAGTAATATTATAGATGTCTTTCTAATGTCAACTATATCAGTAATATTATAGATGTCTTTCTAATGTCAACTATATCAGTAATGTTATAGATGTCTTTCTAATGTCAACTATATCTATAATATTATGGATGTCTTTCTAATGTCAACTATATCAGTATATCAGTAATATTATCGATGTCTTTCTAATGTCAACTATATCAGTAATATTATAGATGTCTTTCTAATGTCAACTATATCAGTAATATTATAGATGTCTTTCTAATGTCAACTATATCAGTAATGTTATAGATGTCTTTTTAATGCCAACTATATCAATAATATTATGGATGTCATTTTAATGTCAACTATATCAATAATATTATGGATGTCTTTCTAATGTCAACTATATCAATAATAGTATAGATGTCTTTCTAATGCCAACTATATCAATAATAGTATAGATGTCTTTCTAATGCCAACTATATCCATAATATTATGGATGTCTTTCTAATGTCAACTATATCTATAATATTATGGATGTCTTTCTAATGTCAACTATATCAGTATATCAGTAATATTATCGATGTCTTTCTAATGTCAACTATATCAGTAATATTATAGATGTCTTTCTAATGTCAACTATATCAGTAATATTATAGATGTCTTTCTAATGTCAACTATATCAGTAATGTTATAGATGTCTTTCTAATGTCAACTATAGCAGTAATATTATGGATGTCTTTCTAATGTCAACTATATCAGTAATATTATGGATGTCTTTCTAATGTCAACTATATCAATAATATTATGGATGTCTTTCTAATGTCAACTATATCAATAATATTATGGATGTCTTTCTAATGTCAGCTATATAATATTATGGATGTCTTTCTAATGTGAACTATATCAATAATATTATCGATGTCTTTCTAATGTCAACTATATCAATAATATTATGGATGTCTTTCTAATGTCAACTATATCAATAATATTATGGATGTCTTTCTAATGTCAACTATATCAATAATATTATCGATGTCTTTCTAATGTGAACTATATCAATAATATTATCGATGTCTTTCTAATGTCAACTATATCAATAATATTATGGATGTCTTTCTAATGTCAACTATATCAATAATATTATGGATGTCTTTCTAATGTCAACTATATCAATAATATTATCGATGTCTTTCTAATGTGAACTATATCTATAATATTATAGATGTCTTTCTAATGTCAACTATATCAATAATATTATGGATGTCTTTCTAATGTCAGCTATATAATATTATGGATGTCTTTCTAATGTCAACTATATCAATAATATTATAGATGTCTTTCTAATGTCAACTATATCAATAATATTATCGATGTCTTTCTAATGTGAACTATATCAATAATATTATGGATGTCTTTCTAATGTCAACTATATCAATAATATTATGGATGTCTTTCTAATGTCAGCTATATCAATAATATTATGGATTTATTTTTAATACCAACTATATCAATAATAACATAAATGTCTTATTCATGTCAACTATATCAATAATGTTATTTGTTTCGATTTAATGTCAACTGTATCAGTATTATGGATGACTTTTTCATGCCAATCTTTTATTCAAAGCTAATGTTACTCTAACATAAATGATTTCTGCCATCTTGGTGATAATAAAACATTTTCATTTGTGCAAGTTTTAAGCTTAGTTACTTCATGCCGTTCTTCTTATACATTTTTCCAACAATCTCATTAAACATTAAACTAGTCCATAATTAACAATTACATATAATATCTCACCTAGACAATGGTGTTAGCTTCACCAGTCACCATTTTAAACATTATTTTGCAGAAAATAACTTCTGACTAAGGAAATCTTGATAACAAAATGATGGCCCATTTTGTTTAATTAAGGACATTTGCAATTTTTATTCTTTTTACATTTTAACTGTCTTTTTCTTTTTAGAAAACAATTGGTTGACATTAAGCCACCTACCTACCTACCTACCTACATTCTGTGACAGTATATTAGATGTAAAACATTATAAAGAACATAATTTGCTATAATATTAAAAAATATTTACTATAATGAGCTAATAAAAACCAGAGATTAATATTGATTCTTTTTTAAAATCGTTGTGCTTAAAATCAGCTTCAGATACTATTGTCATTGTATACCATTAGAAGCCAGCTTATACTGGTTGAAAATGACAACCTGCGAGGAAACCTGTCACAACATTCAATGTATAGTCTTTATTAGGGACAGTTTAAAAATGAATAAACATATTTGTTTCTATTTTCAACTGCCCTGGTTAGAATGGGGCTTCTGAGCAGGCTAGGATGTACATGGTTGGAGGTTTGGCAATTCTGACATGAGATTGAACCCAGGATATTGAATTGTGGAATATGGGCCACAGTGACTACTTTTGTGACGAGGGTGTAGTTATCAAGATAGGTATAAGTACAGCCTATTTTAGAAAGGGGCTTCGGAGCAGGCTAGGATGTACATGGTTGGAAGTTTGACAATTCTACATGTACTGTGCATGAGATATGGGTCACAGCGACTACTTTTGTGATGATGGTGTAGTTCCCAAGATAGGTATAGGTACAACAATATGTTTTGTTTTAATGTGCCAGAAATCCTATCTGGTCATGAAGTAAACACAAAATATTGGATGAAGGTCAATATAATGATGTTGTTGTTGTTGTTGTTGTTGTTGTTGTTGTAGGGTTTAATGCTATTTTTCAGCACATGTTAGGCTATACATGGCGGCCAGTATAAGAAGGACCAGGGAAAACCCCGGAAAGAACCAACCCTTGAGAAGCTACTGGCTAGTTTCTCACATACCCACATTGGCCGAATCTGAGACTCAAACCCACGCAAACAGAGGTGAGATGGCAGTGATCCATAACGGAGAGCGCTTTAGACCACTCGGACACTCGGGGCTCCCTAATATAATCATATGTATGTCACAATGACCTTTTATTGAAAGAGTGGGACACTAATAGAGATGCATGCAAACCTCTGCTTTGACTCCTGCATGAACAAAGCTTGAGAATTAAGCTTAAAACAAAAACTTAACTAAAGATGATGAAACATGACATTCTGGGTCACAGTGACATAATTTGTTGTGACACTGTGGTCACAATCAGCTCTTCAAGATACATCATCATACCGCGTTTGACACTTCCAGGACTACTTGGGTTTTTTTATACGGTGTATTTAAACAGTTAAATGCAAAAACATTACCAAGGAAGTATAACTGATGTACATGTACAAAGCTGGTTCTACCGCAGCCTCCTCCCAAGTTGGTCAATGCTATGAAACTCACTCCATACTTACCTAGGACCTACGTGTAGGAATAAGGAAAGCTTGAGATGGAGTGAGGCTGTACATGCTTCCGTTTTTATAAGTGTAGACATCAATGACATCACTGATGCCAATGCCCAGTGGCTGCACAATGAAAAATCTGAACTGAAGAGTCATTTTGCAATGTACATGAATTAGCTCCCTTATAAAACTTTTTTGCGACTTTAGTATTAAATCCCAAAAGTTAAAGTACCTAAAAGTTCTATCTATAATTTTTTTTCCAGGATATTGTTTCGAAATGCCTTTACAAAATCTATAAATAAAATATATATTGTTGCGTATGAATATAATGTTATTCTAAGTAATTATCAAGACATAGTTGTAATTTTTCTGGTGACATAGACATCATTGCCAATGTGAAGATTTAGAAGTACACACAGTCAGGTTTTCGTTGTTTTGCTGCAGTCACAAGTTTGCTTGAAAGTAATTTAATGGATATTATTGTGCTATTTTTAGTCATTTGTTCAACAGCACCATGTATTGTTGTCATTGATGATCATGACATCAAATGGTGAAAATGGAAATGACTAGTTATTCTATAATTCATATGAGATAGTTTTTCATTGGATGGCACATGATGTCATAAGTGACCTTTCCCTGTCACATTGCTATTCTTGTTGTCACATGTTCATAACATCATTATCTTGTACATGTCAAAATGTCATGTTTTAGCATTATTCAGTCAAAATAGCATTTGTACAATTCTAAGGCAAATGTTTACATTTTTTTTTCAAAATTATTGAATGAAACAATTACAGACCTTTGAATTTATAAATATTAAGTTTTATGAACCCATAAAGCTCGTGACATTGATTTTCACATCAGTTAGTATGAGGTTTATTTGTTTATAAAGCAATAAAGCATCATATTCACCTCAAGAAATGTCTAATATGTATGTTTTTCTTTTGATCTTCTTCAGGCTTTTCCAACAGTTCCCAGCATAAAATTACCATTCTTGAATAATTGTCTTTTTCAGTATTCTTGATCAGTGCCTGAAATCCTCCCTTGGTGCTTGCCATATCTCAATGCTTTCAGTACGTAGTTATTGCCAGAACCAGCATTTGCTAGTGAATAAGTGTGATGTCAACGATGGTCATACCCCTTGGGAATTACTATCGCTGTCGCAGTGGCGTGTGTAGTCAGGTTGTGACAAAGTCGATGGCACGGATGAGGGCAGCTGAGGTATGTATCTCACTTGAAATAATATTGACTATATGTTCATTATAAATGTTAACTTGTTTGGGAAGTAGCTTGATGTACATAAAAAAAAATACTGCATATAACATTTATTGTCTCGATCCAAGTATAATGAGGAAACAAATTAATTTATGTCATTGTTTCAAAGATCAGAACCTTAAAATGCACTTTATTAGGATATAAAACCATAAGCTATAGTTACGTTGTGTAAAGCTTATTCTGGAAAATTAGATATCCAAAATCTTGTTCATTTATCTTTTGACTTTTTATAATCCAAGTTCAAGCAATTCCCACTCAGATTTACTAATCATTTCAAAATCACCAAAGCGGGGATGGGGGTGGGGGGAGGGGTGTGTGTGGAGGGGGTTCCAAAAAACCTGAGCAAGACCAGGAATGTGTGCAAATATATGTTTGGGACAGGTATGATTATTGTTAATTGTCATTTCCAGCAAAAGCTTTGAAACAAACTTCAGTATAGAAATTGAATTTTATTCCTTCATTTTGCTGCACAAAATTAATGAGTCAGTTTTGCACTAAAATTAGATATATTTTTGGCGATACCTCAGAGTAATGTTGGCTTCTGGATAGATACCAAAACTAGCTAATATAAGGCTCATGAGAACCTTGAAATGAGATCTAGCATGGACTTAAGCATTTTAAAATGTAATTTAGGTGAGATCTTAAAAATATAAAGCTTGTTCATGTGAGTAAACTTTCTTGTGTGAACTTGTCAAGTTCTGCAACGTCTGGCTGATGTTGGAAAGTCCTGAAAGATTCATCAAATCTGATTCTTAGAATTACAGTGTATAGGTCTTGACCGTCGCTGTAAGTGAATATTAGAATTTTCATCTGTATTTGGATGAACAAATTTAGCAACTGGTTTTCAATAAGAACAATAACATGGTAAAGAATACTTATCACCATTACGTCAGTTCTGAAACTGAGCTGGTGGCTATATTTAGGAACTGATGTCACTGGATGAGATGTATCACAGAGGTAAAAGGTACAAGCACTATAGGCTAGTCTTCCATTTTTGTAAGTTAGCAGGTTTTTCTAGAAGGGCTTTTTACCAAGATTTACTGAGATGCGAAGACAGATTGCACTGAGATATTATTAAATGAACTATGCACATACCATTACTAGTGGAAGCCACTGATTATTTAAAAGGAGCAAATGATAAGAATAAGAATGCTTATATGAAAGGAAGATGGGATCATACTGATCTGAACATATATTTAAAGGCACAAAATTATAAAATATCTTGCATTTTTATGTTAAAGCAAATAAATGTACAGAGCATAATAATTTTCAGAAAACATGAAGAACATTTAGAAGCAATCGATGATTTTAAACATTATTTATCTCCAACACACGTATAATTTGTCAAGAGTAATCATTGGTCTGGGTAATGATTTTTTTAAAAGGATGGTTGAGTCTTGTGAGTCTATACGTACAGTATTACGAATTTCTTCAGTGTCTGAAAATCACTGAACTGGATTTTTTTTTCAATTAAAAATTTTTAATAATAAATATAAATTATTTATTGCACACATGTGAATCTCAACAGCCATTCGAAAAAAAATATCATTTCTTTTAGCCATTACAGTGTATGAGGTGATGTTGGATGTTAATGTTTTTATAAATTCTGATTCTGCCTTCAGCCCATAAAATTTTACTGTAGTGACACATTACAGTGTATCCATTTCCATTAGATAATGATACCGTACTAAAATTGTCTATTAATTTAAAATAAGGCATATGTGCAAAAAGTCGTTCAAAATGTCATACAAAGTGACTCCTCCACCTCTTATACTTAGACGTTTAAATTACTTTTGATATATTTATCCATACTTACTCTAAAATAGGAATATTGAAATGTCACAATAGAAAACAATTACATGTTGAAAGCTTTGGCCCTTTACAGCAGGGGGGGGGGGGATTTCAACATTCAACAAATCGTTCAACATACTTGGTCATTTACACATCCTGAATGGGGTTTTGTCCCCCAAGTGGGATGCAATATATCCACATTTTCATCTGTCCGTCCATCTATGATAATAATAACAATATTTTTATTGATCTAAGGTAGAAAAAATAAAACACAATTGTACCTAATCTCTCTTGATGTCATCAGCTTCTTTATACCAATATACATTTATGTATCACATGATGAAAATATGTGCAGGAAATAATAATAATAATAATAATAATAATAATAATAATAATAATAATAATTATTATTATTATTATTGTTATTATTATTATTATTATTATTATTATTATTAAAAGGGTTGTTCAGTTAGAACACAATTTTATCTAGTCTCCCTTGAATACTGCTGAACAGACTTTGACACAGCTTCCTGGCATAGAGGACATTTAATATTGGACATACTATTTTGATTTGCCATTAAATAAGAATGATGATACAAAAGTGGAAAAAGTTATAAAAAATATTTTAAAAATACATTTTAGGGAATATTCTGATTTTTATTTTTAAACTGAAGAAAAAGAAATATAATTTTACATATTTTAAGGGGACTGAAAAGAAAACAAGTGCATTTTTTGACATGTACATGTATTCTCTTTGTAATAATATAGCAAGTTTTGAACATCAATGAAATTCTAATGGAAAATGTTACAAAAATTTAAACTGAAAAAGGAAGAGCTGTATATTGTTCATTACAAATGTTTTTAAAGTTTTTAAAATATAAAATCCACAAACATATTTTGTTTACTTCGAAAATGTTACTGACTGGTGACCTAAGCCAGTGGTTTTTTTCAGCATTGGGAAAAAGCATGTGTTGTGGCATTCTGATGTGAATTGAACTTAAATATTACAGTAACTCTAAAAACATCATGAACAATTCCATAACGATTAAAGAAACAAGATCTGCAGTAGACTGCCTTTAAAATGGTAAATTTGGCTATCTGCCAGTAGATTCAAAAAAACACACACACACACACATACACACACAATGGTATATTTGACTAACTGCCAGTAGATTCACATATATATTTATAAAACATTTTAACAAATGCCATGCACGGTATATCATGATTATTAAGATTGTTTTATGTGCACTGTAGAACAAAATTATACTTATGGGAATGTGTTATTCTCTACCAAAGCTATGTTCCACACAAGATTACTGTATCCTGCTTAATTTAATCCATCCTTTAAAAAAATCATATACACCATTTTAATTTCTTCACACGTTAAAAGTGTCTGGATTTGTCAGTTGCTCAGCTTGCCATGATCATGAGAGAGCTGGTTTATGTGAGAGGCCATTGATGAACAGAAAATAAAAAACCAACATATATTCATTGCTACCCATGAACCAAAACTTTCAGCTGCCTTTAGTGAAAAGGGATGTAACTCTTTCTCAAAGATTTACTTTTTCTTCAGAGATAGCTTTAATTCACAGGCAGATCAATGAAGAGTATACCTGTCATTATACCTGTCATTATACCTGTCACACTGGCACAAAAGGTGACTTCCATTTCTGCTGTGATAACACAACTACTTTTCATTCTATCCAGCAAATTAATTGCTTCAATTCTTTCCCTAATGATAAAAACTGCCCAGATTTCGAATTTGACATCTTGACACCTTTTTACAGATGAACACGACTGCAGCTATGAATACAAGCAAGATAAGAAATGTTAGCATTTTGATTCCCATGATATTCCTTTATTTAAACAATGCCCTCCTCATAAAAAAATATTTGGTTTGCATTGAGTGAACAGCCAATTTATATATGCTCTGGCGACCACTTAAGGGATAGAGAAATCATTGTTATGGTATGCTGGTGACCACAGAAGGGATTTGACCGTTACCTACAGGACATTTATATAGGTAATTGGCCATTGTGAATAGGTGTCCACTGAGTAAAGGTGACCACTAGGACAGTTTTGACTAATATATATATATATATATATATATATATATATATATATATATATATGTGTGTGTGTGTGTGTGTGTGTGTGTGTGTGTGTGTGTCTTGGCTTTGCTTTGGTGTGGTGCTTTATGGTATAAAAACACAAGTAGGTTATTTATTGCAGTCAATTGGAATAAGGTGCCATGCCAATGGACACACCGTAGTAGCTTGTCCAGGCTGGTCCAATGGTAGGATTCTAATGCACACCCTTTCTGTCACAAGTCCAGCATGCTAGCCACTGAGTCAGAACAGTTCCCCTTTAGGAAGTAAATAACTTGCACCAATATTAATATACAGTGTAGCAAAACTGTGCTACAAGATTTCTTTCCCCCTCTACATTTTCAATGCATGCAAATTGACATTCAAAAGCTGACATGTCATCTTCCCAGTTGAGTGATATCAGGGCCACTTGGGCCCTTTATTCTGTTATGCCTCTTGTTCTATTGTTTTCCCTTCTGCGATAATTTTTGATGAATTTATGATAAAAGGTGTTGCATCACACATTAGCTGGTCCAATACTCAGGATCAAGGTCACATGTCAGTACTTGATGTTTGAGTGGCATTTGTTTTCCAGCTGAATATCTGTTTTGATTGGTACACCTACATACTATCACTACAGTGGAAGTTAGTGTATTGCATGTTTGTTGTGTAGCACATTTGAAGGCATATCTTCATTCTTAAGGTCACATGTCAATATTTTAAGGACTCTTTTGTTTCTGCTTTGTGTAATTAATGTTGTTCAAGTTCAAGGAATGAATCATAGTACATTTACATTTACCAGCTGGGATCAAGTTAGGTCACCAGCCAGTACATAGTAATTCCCTCTGGTGAAGTGATTGTTTTTGAAGTTACATTATAATATTCTAGATGATAATAGTTCTAGAAGAAGAATTGTTACCAGCATTGGAAGTGGTCAAGATTATGTTCATTTTAATCTTGTAAAAAACATTTTATAATCAGATAGATATGCAATTTACATTGAGAATTAAACAAAATTAATAAAGCACTTTGTAACATCAACACTGCAATGTGCAAGTTCTTGGATTGTGTAAAACTACTTATTGCAAGCATAACCGATACAAAAATGATAGAATGAGTAAAATCATGAGGGGTTATTCATATATATATATATATATATATATATATATATATATATATATATATATATATATATATAAGGATGAACTAATTTACGGGCAATGTCTAGATTTAGAATACAATGGTCTGGAAACTATTCGGCTTGAATTCTCATTTCCTCACATTAGGTCAGTTCTAACCTGCTTTGTATAACATTTTTGATGGATTGATCAATTTGAGAATCAAATAATCATGGCTTTGTCTGGTTGCTTTTTATGGGTTTAATGCTATTTTTTAGCACATGATAGACTATACATGGTAGCCAGTATATTTGGTGGAGGAACCACCAACCCATAGGAAGCTTATGGAAAGCATTCTCACATACCCATGTTGGCTTTTTCCGAGACTCAAACCCACATGGACATAAATGTGATGTAAGTGATCTCCAAAGGTCAATACCTGACATCACTCTTCCACCCAGGGTTCTGGCATCATCAGGAGACTCAAAACTAGTTTTTCTGGATAATGTTTATATGAACTTTCATCAATCTTGTATAAATAGCAATAGTTAAATATGACACAAAAATAAAATCTTAGCCATTTTGTGAAAACACCCAATTGTACCTCATCCATTAATAATCATGGGCATGCTACTCATCTCAAAGGCAAAATAGTGCTATTACTTCCCACAAGTTACCACTGACAGGATTGGTTCAAAAATTTAGAAACTAAATGGAAATATTTTTTAAAAAAATTTTATGAGAATATATTTCTACATTGATTTATCAGACGATCCAGATGAAGGTCTTGATATGTTTCCTAAATGTTTATGTTATGCATACACCATAAAAGCATAAAAATAAAAACAGAGCTAGCCGGATTGGAATATTGAGGCAATCCAAACACAAATGGAATTATTTGTGATCCTTTTCAACATAGTCTCATGGGCATTTATACATTCTTAACAACTTCTTTACTCACATTTCCACATTCCCACTCTTAAATTTTGATATAGGATAGCTTTTGTTATGTATATTTAAAATTTTTGTAATTTTTATTAATGACTGTAAATTGTAGCTATTTATATCTGAATTTTTTATATGGGTATAGGTTCTGTTTGAATTTATTAAGAGTGTGGATCGCTTAGGATCTATAAATGGAAATATTCAACTTACTGATAATATTAGTAGTAAACAAGTTTGACAAGTTTGGTGTTGTTTCCCATTGGGCATGTTTATTTCCCATTGGATGTGTTGGTTTGGGTGGGTTCTTTCACCATGCAGTCTATTTGCAAATTGTCACATATGAGTAGTAGCAAAATGTATTACCATCTGACACTTGTATATAATTAGTTAGGGCTGGACAATTTTCTTATTATTTGTTATGTTCTTTTTGTAACATCAAATCAGTATTTAATATTCTATGTAGATATTATTTGAGAGGAAACAATTGTTTGGATTATTCAATGGATATAGAAAGTGCTCATTGGACTACAATATGATTCAAGAACTATTGTGAAAAATTCAAAAGAGTTCTGGACAACACCATTTGGATATGTCACACTGTTGGCAAACCAGCATATTTGAGCTCAAATTTACATGGACCATTTGATTCTTTTGAAATTAACAGCACTTGTTTGGAATTATTTTGGATTCAACTCATAATTTTGTAAGTTCCTCTTTAAGTTTCATTTTATAACTTTGATAATTAAAGTTTTTACAAAACATATTGATTTTACTTCTTTCTGTTACTTAGTTTATGACCATAGAGTCATAACACTTCATTTTAATACGTGTTAGTGGGATATAGGTATCATGTTCCTGCACACAAGAAAGGAAACTATTGCAGAGAAGGAATTGTATAAATTAAACAAGAAAATAAACATGTTTATTCATGCCAGTTATATTCTCCTTTCCTAAATGTACACCAATTAACAATTAAAAGTATGTTTCTGCTTCTGCTAAAAATCCCTTTCATACAAAGGTGACACTTGATCAAACTTTTTTTCCATCTAGACAGTTTTTACAAGCAAACTGCTTCCATTTTATCACCAGTCATTAAGTCCTATGAAATGGCAACAAAATCCTCAAAATATCATCTAGTATTAGTTCATCTAATAGAAAATACCTTTGATATAATTAGCAATGTGATAAAGTAGTAGTATTTGTGTAGTCACATATCATCTAGAAATAGTTTATTTAATAGAAAATATCTTTGACATAATTAGCAATCTGATAAAGTAGTAGTACCTGTGTAGTCACATATCATCTAGCATTAGTTTATTTAATAGAAAATATCTTTGACATAATTAGCAATGTGATAAAGTAGTAGTACCTGTGTAGTCACATATCACCTAGCATTAGTTTATTTAATAGAAAATATTTTGGATATAATTAGCAATGTGATAATGTAGTAGTACCTGTGTAGTCACATATCATCTAGCATTAGTTTATTTAATAGAAAATATCTTTGATATAATTAGCAATGTGACAAAGTAGTAGTACCTGTGTAGTCACATATCATCTAGCATTAGTTTATTTAATAGAAAATATCTTGGATATAATTAGCAATGTGATAAAGTAGTAGCATCTGTGTAGTCACATTCTGTTAGCATGGACTCTATGACCACTTCT
The DNA here is from genome assembly GCA_016617855.1 of Megalonaias nervosa. Classification (NCBI taxonomy): domain Eukaryota; kingdom Metazoa; phylum Mollusca; class Bivalvia; order Unionida; family Unionidae; genus Megalonaias; species Megalonaias nervosa. The sequence goes on along the minus strand of JAECUM010016011.1, from coordinate 7,707 downwards.
GGTCTTGCAGCATCTGAAACCTGTGGATTGGATTACCATTGTCTAAATTGTTTGTCATTGTTTTAATTGCTTCTGGTTTAATGAATTTTCATGAGTATGATAATACAAGATCTTAACCAGTTAATGACCATTCATTTGAGTGTATTGGAATTAAATTGGTACTTTCCCCATGACCTGTTGACCAAAACTTGGCATGTTTTTCAGGTCAAAATTGGTCCTTTGTTGATAAATTGATTCATAGGTATTAAACAAAGGTCCAGTTGCAAGATGAGTAGTTAAACATTTCATCGGTTTAAGAGGATGACAGACATATTATCGAGCACATCTAAATAGCTGTTTTGTTTTATTTGTAAAAGTTTATTTGTTTGACTGAATAATTTTTTCTCAAACACGGCAATAAATCTTAAATTATGTTAGAATATCTCATATTCATATTTTGTTTTATTTGAAACGTTCGATATACTTGCACACCCAATCACTACAAAAAGACATCTGCACACACTCACATAAACACAACCTCAGACAATAAAGTGAAAGAAAAATACCAAGTTTCTGTTTTAAAGTCAATCAAAAAGTGGAATATTTTCTTAATTAGATGTAGTCTTTGCTGTTGTCAACATTATCCTGACACCAGGTTGACCAGTCCTAACACTAACCTCATAGTGCTGAGCACCTAGCAAGGCAGCTGTTAGTACCATTTTTACAAGTCTTTGGTATGACTTGGCCGGGGTTTGAACCCGAGACCTCCTGCATCTGATGTGGATGCTCTAACCACAAGGCCACCAGAGTGGTCCTTTCCAAGGAAATGGGAGCAAAGTTCCTTTCCAAAAAGCTCAGAGGCAACTGACCAGGGCTGGTATTGAATTCATGACCATGACATCTATTGAAAGAGAAAATTATTTATACAAACATCTGTCATTTTTGTCTGAGACAAATAAGACCTAGGTGGTCAAAATAAACATTGTTATGGAGATAGGAGAAAGTGATATTGATGCCAATAATTTTATGTGGGTATCTTTACCATAAAAGAAGTCATCAGTAAATCTTTTTCCACAATGGAAATATCAGCTAGAATTGTGTTAAGGTATTAATTTAGAATAATATGAATATTGTGACTACAGTTCCAGTTTTATGAACAATTGATTTTTTTATGCATTATTCATAATGACTGATTGGAAATTTTGCTGGTCTACGTTCACATTTATATTTTGAAAAGGAACACAAACAGATGCACATAGAAGAAGAGTGAGTAAATGTATGAACAAATGAATGAATGAGCAAAATAATAAAATTGCAAGAAAAGAGACAAATTGGGGAATTACACAATATATGAATGCTCAAACAAAATAAGAATCAACAAGAGAACAAATCCATTACAAAAGAACAGGTGATCAAATAGGAACTTGTTTTCATTCACAAAGTGATGCTTCCTTTCACAGTGCAGCCTGTCATAGCACAAACCTTAATATAACAGACACATGTTAAAAATGGACATTGTTGGCATTACATGTGAAAATCCTTGTATAATTGTCCTTTAATATAGCTGACGTATACCTAACACAAAGTTGCATATGCTATGTATGCCCTTGCATGTCCAGATGTGCCTGTGTAATACCTAACACAAACGTGCATATGCTATGTATGCCCTTGCATGCCCAGATGTGCCTGTGCAATACCTAACACAAACGTGCATATGCTATGTATGCCCTTGCATGTCCAGATTTGCCTATTTAATAAGAGATGAACAGATTTCAAAACCAGATTGTCTGACAGTTAACTATAATAAATGTTTTCCACTTGGTCATGTTACAAGTTCACCCAACATTGATATCATAACTGAAATAATCTTACTTCAGTCAGGTCAAAAAGAGTATGTACAGTGATGGGTATCCTAACAGTACAGTGGCAGCTTTGAATATCATAAATTAAACAGTTTATGGGTGACTAGATCTAGCTCAGATTTTAGTATATAGTTAATCACGTTTTCAACTAAAATCCTTGCATCTCAAGGTATGACATGACTCCAACTTTAGTGAAGAAATTTATTTAAAGGTTGGTAGCTTGTCCATTTCAGATTGAGGTGGATTAGAATTACAAAACCCATGGTGTTTTTGTTAGTACAGTCATTGCTTTGTAAAGGAAGATATGTTACAATAAGACTAGATAAAAGAAATCATTTGCTTTACTAGGCTGTAAATTACTTGATTTTCTGAGTGAGATAATCATTTCAGTGGAGCGAAGAAAACATTTTTCACTGCCCATCAATAGACATGGATAACATTATAACCATAAAATTCAAAGTTATTCTTAGACACTGATGTAGTTTTCTGGTGCCTCCCATTAGCGACAAATCCAACAAGGCACAAATATATCTCTTAATATGCTATTTTACTTTGAATTGAGAAGGAGAATTATGTAACTGCTTAAATTTTCTGTGCGAATTATCATAAAACTCAGCAAACATAAACAGTAAACGTCTAACACATTGCTAAATCCAGTAAGAAATCTGCTACTTCAGTCTGTTTAGTCAGTACATTTTGCTAGCCAATATGTTTGAGCAAACTTAAAAAGAAAATTTGCTTTCTACAAGTGAATAATGGATACCTAATCCAGGAAAGTTTTCAACCCACGCAAACAAATATCTATTTTACTTGTAGATTTTCACCACAATCAATTTTAAGAATGGTGTAAAGTGGTGGAATCAACACTTGGGTTGTATCAACCTTTATTTTTAGATGGGTGAAGATAACTGTGATGAAATGTTGTTGTTGTTGTTGTTGTAGGGTTTAATGCCATTTTCAGCACAAGATAGGCTATACATGGTGGCCAGTATAAATGGTGAAGGAAGAACCCAAGAAACCCCGGAAAGAACCACCAACCCACGAGAAGCTACTGACAAGCTTTCTCACATATCCACATTGGCCGAACCCGAGACTTGAACCCACACAGGCAGAGATGAGATGGCAGTGATCTGTAACCATACAGTGAGCACTTTAGACCACTCGGCCCCCATGATGAAATGAATAGTTTTGTAGTGTAATTGTACAAATTATTAATTGATGATATGAATGCTTAGTTTGTTGCATTAAAATTTTACCTACTGGATTCTGACCTTTTCGGTGCTGGATTTTCATTTTTATTGGATGTACTATTCCAGCAAATTTAGAAGAAATTTAGTTATCCCTAAGAAACTTTGCTTTCTTTACACCTTGTCCAGTACAGTCATCACTGCGCAAACTGTAAATCACATAAAAAAATCCTGGCCCAGTATATACACGACACTAGTCTACACAGAACACTTTTGTTATGTCCTTTACATACTACTACTACTACTACTACTACTACTACTAATAATAATAATAATAATAATAATGACTTTATTTAAAGAGGGTAACACCATTGGCTAAGAACTAATCTACCTTGAGGCCCTCATACAAAGGAATTCATTTATTTTAGCTGCATCTCTGAAGCCACTGGATATATTGGCTTTGGAAGAAGGAAATAGAGTGGGCATTTCTAATCTCAGCTGGAATTCTATTCCAGAGCAAAGTTCCAGAGTGTTGGAAACTTTTTAAAAATAATTCCTTATTTGGTTTGGACAGCAGGGGGAGGGTTTGTTGTATACATTAGGGAAGATGTAAATGCAGAAAGGTGACTTGACTTGGAGTTACATGAAATTGAGAGTATCTGGGTGGAAATTTCTCAAAACAATGCAAAATCATTCCTAGTTGGTTTCATTTATAGGCAACCTTCCTCCAATGCAATTTGGAATGATAACTTTTTGAAACAAATGGAAAATGTTCTTGCACAGGAGAAAGAAACATATACTCAGCGATATAAATAAGGACCTTCTCAACATGCAAATAAAGAACAACTGGATGGAATTTATTGAATCATTAGGACTAGTCCAGCTGGTAAATGAGCCCACAAGGGTAACAGAAAAATCAAGCACTCTTATTAATCACATTTATACCAACCTACCAGACAATGTGGCTTGTGTTAATGTACCAAATGTTGGTCTTAGTGACCACTATCCTACTTTTTTGACAAGAAAGGTTAAATGCAAGAGAAATAAGAAAAATACACACAAAACTATCGTTTACAGATCGTTCAAAAATCCTTTTCATTTAGGCCCAACCAGTAATATAAAAATGCCTTCTGTAAAAAGAAATTGTTGATATGCCTTTCCATTTAGGAGAAGCATCCTGGCAGCCATATTGAATGTCAGATCAGTGGCAATTTCATTTAGTCTTCTAACCCAGAATGGATAGTCATATTGACATGGAATTTTCATTGAAGACTTCTAACCCAGAATGGATAGTCATATTGACATGGAATTTTCATTGAAGACTTCTAATAGTGTCTAGTTGGTCTGAAATAATGATGGTACTGATCTGACATTCAGCATGGCCACAACAACAGCCTGTTTGAAAATCTTTTTTGCATAAGAATATCAAATATGTTTCAGCACTAAACAGTTAAAAAGAAGTCTTGTCTTGGATTCCTGGAAATTCTTTTCAGACAGTAGTGTCAGTCATTTTGAAGGACTTTTGTTATATGGCAATTACAAGAATGATCAATGCTTTTGAATAAGAGTTTATTGTTTTTATTAGACATGGCAATTGAGCAGTTGTCTTGTTAGCATGTATTACCCATGGGTGCACAAACTAATATTTAAACATACTTAAGAAGCCACTAATTACAAGTAATTAGAGGACTAGAGTCAATAAAACAAAGTTGTTATATTTAGTGTACAAACTGTAGGGTATTATTTAGCTGCCAGTGTGTTTATCCTTGTTTCTTTTTTGTACATATTGCAATTTAAAATCATGAAAAAAACCCTAAAGAATGTGAATATGAGTGAAAGTAGTTTATTGATAATACACTGGCAAGAATAAACTACTTAGATGTATGATAATAGGACAAGCTGTTACCTACTACTCTCCTCTGTGTGTGTGTGTGTGTGTGTGTGTGTGTGTGTGTGTGTGTGCAATTGACAACAATGTTGCTTAGAATGACCCTGTTTGTTACATGAATATCTTTCATGTTAAGTACATGAACCTGTTAGATCAGTATTCACAAAAAGGTGTATAGAAAATGAAACTTAAAAAAATAATAAACTCCTTGGATGTGTTTAATAAGAAACTTTCAATAGCATATTGATGTAAACATTACTTCTTGTAAAGTTTGACAAAGATTTTGAGGATCAATTCAGACATAGAATTTCAACATACAGAATTAGCAAACACTAATGAAACATATTGGATGTGGATAAATCAACCTGTTAAATCATATGCACTGGAATAAGATCCAGATATAGTTGTGCATGTGGAAACACTGCAAGTCTGAAGATTTTTTTGTGCTACAATAGTATCATTAGGAACTGACAGTTGAGTGGCTCTACCTCTCCTTATACTCACAAACTTTCAACTCTTTTTCAGATGCCGACTACAGAACTTGCAAGGCTGTGGAGACTTTCGTCGAAGTCACTCCAATGCTTGACCTCCCTGACCCCCTGTTAGACCCCTCCCCTCTCTCAGAAGTGAGTCTGGAGGATCCACTTACTGTGATTATAGGGCAGGAGGCAGATAGTGCATCCGATGCATCAGATGGTTTTCAACTGTCTGACCTAACGATGTTAGGTTCTAATCTGGACTGTGAAGTCGAGACCCTGGAACCATTGTTAGGGATGGTTGCTGATGCAGAGGGAGATTTCGGTGGGGAAGGAAAGGTCTGTCTGGAGCCTATTCAACGCTGTCCCTTCCTGGCTGTGGACCTTGAGTATGTAAGTCTGTCTGTATGGAGATTGGGTCCAGTGTGTATGCTTGTGTGTGTGCATGTATTGGTGTGTTATGTTTGTCTCTTGTGTCTTGTCTTGTCCCGCCCTGTTCCATCCCGTTCCTTGCTCTCTTGTATTGTCCCATGTCTTGTCATGCTGTGCCATCTTGTCTTATCACGTCTGTGGTGTGTCATGCCTGTGTCTGCTGTGTGTTGTGCATGCCTGTGTCTGCTGTGTGTTGTGTATGCCTGTCTGCTGTGTGTTGTGTATACCTGTGTCAGCTGTGTGTTGTGTATGCCTGTGTCTGTTCTGTGTTGTGTATGCCAGTGTCTGTGTCGTGTCCCGTGCCTTGCTGTCTTGTCTTGTCCCATGTCTTGTCATGTTGTACTGTTTTCTCTTGTCGTGTCTGTGGTGTGTCATGTCTGTGTCTGCTTTGTGTTGTGGATGCCTGTGTCTGTGTCTCTGTTATGCCCCGTGCTTTGCTGTCTAGTATTATCCTATGTCTTGTCATGCTGTGCCATCTTCTCTTGTCTGTGGTGTGTCATGCTTGTGTCTGCTGTATGTTGTGTATGCCTGTGCCTATGGTGTGTTGTGTATGCCTGTGTCTGTGTCCCGTGCCTTGCTGTCTTGTATTGTCCAATGTCTTGTCATGCTGTGCCATCTTGTCTTGTCTGTGGTTAGTCCTGCGTGTGTTTGCAGTGTTGTGTATGCCTGTGTTTGTGATGTGTTGTGTTTGCCTGTGTCTGTGTTTGTGATCCATACCGTTCCTTGCTGTCTTGTATTGTCCCATGTCTTGCCATGCTGTGCCATCTTGTCTTGTCATGTCTGTGGTGTGTCATGCCTTTGTCTGCTGTGTGTTGTGTATGCCTGTGTCTGTGGTGTGTTGTGCATACCTGTGTCTGTGTCTGTTTTCCATCCCATGCCTTGCTGTCTTCTATTGTCCCATGTCTTGTCATGCTGTGCCGTCTTGTCTTGTCATGTCTGTGGTGTGTCATGCTTGTGTCTGCTTTGTCTTGTGTATGTCTGTTTCTGTGGTGTGTTGTGTATGCCTGAGTCTGTGTCCCATGCCTTGCTCTCTTGTATTTTCCCATGTCTTGTCATGCTGTGCTATCTTGTCTTGTCTGTGGTGAGTCCTGCCTGTGTCTGCTGTGTTGTGTATGCCTGTGTTTGTGATGTGTTGTGTTTCCCTGTGTCTGTGTTTGTGTTCCATACCGTGTCTTGCTGTCTTGCATTGTCCCATGTCTTGTCATGCTGTGCCGTCTTGTCTTGTCATGTCTGTGGTGTTCATGCCTGTGTCTGCTGTGTGTTGTGTATGCCAGTGTCTGTGGTCTGTTGTGCATACACGTGTCTGTGTCTGTGTTCCCTCCCGTGCCTTGCTGTCTTGTATTGTCCAATGTCTTGTCATGCTGTTATATCTTGTCTTGTTTTGTCTGTGGTGAGTCCTGCCTGTGTCTGCTGTGTTGTGTATGCATGTGTTTGTGATGTGTTGTGCTTGATTGTGTCTGTGTTTGTGTTCCATCCCATGTCTTGCTGTTTTGCATTGTCCAATGTCTTGTCATGCTGTGCCATCTTGTCTTGTCATGTCTGTGACATGTCATGCCTGTGTCTGCTGTGTATTGTATATACCTGTGTCTGTGGTGTGTTGTGCATGCCTGTGTCTGTGTCTGTGTTTTTGTCCCATGCCTTGCTGTCTTGTATTGTCCCATGTCTTGTCATGCTGTTCTGCCTTGTCTTATCATGTCTGTGTTGCATCATGTTTGTGTCTCCTTTGTCTTGTGTATGTCTGTGTCTGTGGTGTGTTGTGTACGCCTGTGTCTGTGTCTGCATTCTATCCCGTGCCTTGCTGTCTTGTATTGTCCCATGTCTTGTCATGCTGTGCCATCTTGTCTTGTTTGTGGTGTTTCATGCCTGTGTCTGCTGTGGTGTGT
>JAECUM010016010.1:0-66947 GCA_016617855.1 Megalonaias nervosa | reverse complement strand
GAAGACATGTTGTGCAGTCTCATCAACGATGGACGCGTATGTGCCTCCGGAGTCCAAATTCCGATGAACACAACCGGTTGCAGGTGGGGCATGGGACACCGGTACTTGGGGGTGGCTAAGACGCAGCTTTGTGACGTCTCTCACGGGCTGCAGCAAGACGCTGGCGGCGGTCAGCCTCGAACGTGGAACTGGGTTTTCTGTTCAGGACTCGCCAGTGACTTCTTTCTGAGGCAGCGAGCTCGAGCTGATGCGGTTGAAGGTCTGCCCATTTGATGTGCATCTAGAGGTTTTCTTTGTACCTCTTGTGAGGGCGGTTTTGGTTTCGGTAGCCTTGGACTTGCTCGCGAAAGAACAGTTGCTTTGGGATTCTGTTTTGATCCATGCGGATGACATGAAAAGTCCAACGAAGCTGAGCCTGGGTCAGTTTGGCTGCGAAGCTTGTTGTGTTTGCTCTATCAAGGACTTCCTGGTTGGGGATTCGGTCATGCCCCTTGATCCTCATGATGGTTCTCAGGGAGCGCTGGTAGAATTGTTCGAACCGACTGATGTGCCGTCGGTATACATCAAGAAGAGAAATAAAGAGATCCTATATACAGGCACATATATGATTCCCACAAATTGTTGTGAAGGGACTTCAACAGTCCAATGAGTTTCATAAAGGCATAAGTCTCAACAAAACCTTCTCAAAAGCGCAACATTTTCTGATATTAATTAGTTGTGAAAAGAACTAAAATCTTCCCATCTTCTGAGCAATGCATGATTGCCACACCCTCTGCTCACGAGACTTGAACTGTTCAATGACTTTCACAAATGCATATATGACAGCCAAAGTTCTCAAAACTTTACGTTCATGTGATATTAAGTAGTTGTGAAGAGAAATAAAGGGTTCCTATCTACTGACAAATGCATGCTTGCCACAAAATGGCGTGAAGAGACACGAATAATACAAATTGTTTAATAAATTCATAAGCGTCAACAAAACCTACTCAAATGTTCCTTTCACATGTCAATAAATAGTTGTGAAGAGAAATAAAATATTTCTTGCTACTGACTAATGCATGATTGACAGAAATTGGCGTCATAAGAGAGGCAAACACTACAAGTTTCATAAATGAAATGGCATCAACAAGAATGTCTGAAAGGTGCATTTCACATGTCATTAAGCAGATGTGAAGAGTCATAACATTATAATTTATACTGAGAAATGAATCCCATTGAATAGAGTGTGTCTCTTGAAACCAATTTCTTGCCATCATGCATTTGTCAGTAGAAAGTATATTGTTATGTCCTTCCACATCTACTAAATGACATGTGAAATGCACCTTTGTAACCCTCTTTTTTACCCCATCTTACTGATGGAACTTATTTTATGTTCCTGTCTCATGACCCCAATTTCTGTTAATCATGTATTTGTCAGTAGAAAGAACATTTTATGAAACTCGTTCAATGCCTCATGTCTCTTGACGACAATATCTGGCAATCGTGCATTTGTGAATCGCGAGGAACCCTTTATATCTCTTCACAGCTAAATAATGACAGCTAAGTATGAACGTTTTAAGACGTTTTGATGACTCTTCTTCATTTAGGAAACTCATTGGACGGTTTGAATCTCTTGAAGCCTATTAAAGACAATCATACATTTGACAGGATAAAGGAAGCATTTATTTTCCTTCGCAGCTGCTTCATGACAATGAAAAATGTACTTTTATAGTACTTCTTATTGACGCATCAGTATTTATGAAACACTTTATATGGATCATTTCTCGTTACGCAAATTTCTATCAAGCGTGCGTTTGTCACCAGATATAACCCCTTTATTTCCCTACATAGCTACCTAATGACACGTAAACATCTATTTTTGAGAACGTTTTCTAGAACCTGGTGACTTTATGAATCCGATTTAATAGACCGTGTGTCTTGAAACCATTTGCTTGCCATCATGCATTTGTCAGTATAAAGTATAATGTTATGTCTCTCCACATCTACTTAATGACATGTGAAATGCCCCTTTGAGACCTTCTTGTTGACGCTATTTCAATTATGAAACATCTTGTATATTCCTGTCTCATGACGCCAATTTATGTCAATCATGCATTTGTCAGTAGAAAGGGGGATTTTATTTCTCTTCACAACCATTTATTGACAGGTGAAAGGAGAAATTGAGAAGGTCTGTTTGACGCTTATGACTTTATTGAACACCTTGTAACATTGGTGTCTCTTCACGCCATTTTGTGGCAATCATGCATTTGTCAGTAGATCGGTACTCTTTATTTCTCTCCACAACAATTTAATATCACATAAACGTCCACATTTGACAACTTTGGCTGTCATTTATGCATTTTGAAAGTCATTGGACATTTCAAGTCTCGTGAACACAGGGTTTGGTAATCATGCAGTTCTCAGTAGAGAGGAAGCATTTAGTTCTCTTCAGAACTAATTAATATCACAAAATGTTGCACTTTTCAGAAGGTTTTTGTTGATTCTTATGCCTTTATGAAACTCATTGGACTGTTCAAGTCTATTGATAACAATCTGTGTGCAATAAAATATTTTTAGGTATATTGTAACTCTTTATTTCTCTCCACATCCTCGCAATGACAGTTGTACATGCATATTGAAACAGTTTTCCTGACACTTGTGCTAAAAAAACTTTATATCTCTTCACAACTAATTAATGAGTGCTAAGCATGAACGTTTTAAGACGTTTTGATGACTCCTATGCATTTAGGAGACTCAATGGATGATTTGATTCTCTTGATGTCAATTTCTGACAATCATGCATTTGACAGTTTCAAGGAACCATTTCATTCCCATCGCAGCTCCTTGATGACAATGAAAAATGTACTTCTGAGACCTTCTTATCGACGCATTTGCATTTATGAAAGACTTTATATGGTTCATGTCTCGTTACGCAAATTTCTGGCTGGCGTCCGTTTGTCAGTAGATAGGCCCACTTTGTTTCTCCTCACAGCTACTTAATGACATATTAACCTCCATTTTTGAGACCGTTTTCTAGAAACTGATGACTTTATGAAACCCATTTATAAGACTGTGTGTGTTCAAACTAATTTCTTGCCATTATGCATTTGTCAGTATAAAGTAGAATGTTATGTCTCTTCACTTCTACTTAATGACATGTGTAATGCACCTTTGAGACCTTCTTGTTGATGCTGTGTCATTTATGAAACATCTTCTATGTTCCTGTCTCATGACGCCAATTTCTGTCAATCATGCATTTGTCAGTAGAAGGAGAAATTTTATTTCTTTCCACAACTCTTTAGCGAGAGGTGAAAAGACAATTTGGGGAAGTTTTATCGACGCTTATGAACTTATTAAACACCTTGTATCACTCATGTCTCTTCACGCCATATTGTGGCAATCATGCATTTGTCAGTAGAAAGGTACCCTTTATTACCCATCACAACTACTTAATATCACATTAACGTCCACTTTTGAGATCGTTGGGCGTCATCTATGCATTTGCAAAAGTCATTGGACAGTTCAAGTCCCGTGAACACAGGATGTGGCAATCATTCATTTCTCAGTAGACAGGAAGAATTTATTTCTCTTCACAACTAATTAATATCAGAAAATGTTGCACTTTTCAGACGATTTTATTCACGTTTATGCCATTATGAAACATATTTGACTGTTCAAGTCCCTTGACAACAATTTGTGTCAATAATATAATTGTTGGTATATAGGAACCGTTTATATATCTTCACGTCTTCGCAATGACAGTTAGAGATGCATATTTGTCAAGTTTTTATGACATTTGTGCGTGTATAAAACTCGTTCGATGCCTCATGTCCCTTGATGCCAATATCTGGCAATCGTGCATTTGTGAATCGCCAGGAACCCTTGATATCTCTTCACAGCTAAATAAGACAGCTAAGTAAGAACGTTTTAAGACGTTTTGATGACTCTTTTTCATTTAGGAAACTCATTGGACGGTTTGTTTCTCTTGAAGCCAATTTATGACAATCATACATTTGACAGGATAAAGGAAGCATTTATTTTCCTTCGCAGCTACTTCATGACAATGAAAAATGTACTTTTGAGTACTTCTTATTGACCCATCAGCATTTATGAAACACTTTATATGGTTCATGTCTCGTTACGCAAATTTCTATCAAGCGTGCGTTTGTCACCATATAGGACCCCTTTATTTCTCTTCACAGCTACTTAATGACACGTAAATGTCCATTTTTCAGAACGTTTTCTAGAAACTGATGACTTTCTTAATCCGATTTCATAGACCGTGTGTCTTGAAACCAATTTCTTGCCATCATGCATTTGTCAGTATAAAGTATAATGTTATGTCTCACCATCTCTTCTTAATGACATGTGAAATGCCCCTTTGAGGCCTTCTTGTTGATGCTAATTCAGTTATGGTACATCTTTTATATTCCTGTCTCATGATGCCAATTTCTGTCAATCAAGCATTTGTCAGTAGAAAGGATCATTTTATTTCCCTTTACAACTATTTGATGACAGGTGAAAGGAAAATTTGAGAAGGTTTTCTTGACGCTTACGACTTTATTAAACACCTTGTATCATTCGTGTCTCTCCACGCCATTTTGTGGCAATCATGCATTTGTCAGTAGATAGGAACCCTTTATTTCTCTTCACAACAATTTAATGTCACATAAACGTCCACTTTTGAGAACTTTGGCAAAATGTTGCACTTTTCAGAAGGTTTTGATGACACTTATGCCCTTATGAAACTCATTGGACTGTTCAAGTATCTTGACAACAAATTCTGGCAAACATATATTTTTTTTTAAGTATATTGTAACTCTTTATTTCTCTTCACATCATCGCAATGACAGTTGTAGATGCATATTTAAAATGTTTTCCTGACACTTGTGCATTTATGAAACTTATTTGATGCCTCGTTTCTCTTGACGGCAATATCTGGTGATCGTGCATTTGTCAATAGCAAGGAACCCTTTATATCTCTTTAGAACTAATTAATGACAGCTAAGCATGAACATTTTAAGATGTTTTGATGACTCTTATGCATTTTTGAAACTCATTGGCTGGTTTTATCCTCTTGAAGCCAAATTCTGACAATAATACATTTGACAGTTTAAAGGAACTGTTTATTTCCCTTAGCAGCTACTTAATGACAATGAGAAATGTACTTTTGTAACTTCTTATTGACGCATTTGTATTTATGAAACAGTCTATATGGTTCATGTCTCGTGACGCAAATTTCTGGCAGCCGTGCGTTTGTCAGTAGATTGGACTCCTTTATTTCCCTTCACAGCTACTTCATGACACATACACATCCATTTTTCAGAACGTTCTCGAGAAACTGAGGACTTTATCAAACCCATTGAATAGACCGTGTCTCTTGAAACCAATTTCTTGAAATCATGCATTTGTCAGTATATGGTATAATGTTATGGCTCTTCACATCTACTTAAGGACATGTGAAATGCATCTTTCAGACCTTCTTGACGCTATTTCATTTATGAAACATCTTGTATGCTCCTGTCTCATGACGCCAATTTCTGTCAATCATGCATTTGCCAGTAGAAAGAAACATTTTATTTCTCAGTTAAGCATGAACGTATTAAGAAGTTTCGATGACTTATGCTTTTAGGAAACTCATTGGCTGGTTTGATTCCCTTGAAGCTAATTTCTGACAATGATACATTTGACAGTTTAAAGGAACCATTTAAATCCCTTCGCAGCTACTTGATGACAATGACAAATGTACTTTTGAGAACTTCTTATTGACGCATTTGCATTTATGAAAGACTTTATATGATTCATATCTCGTGACGCAACATTCTGTCAGCCGTGCGTTTGTCAGTAGATAGGACCCCTTTGCTTCTGTTCAGGGCTCCTAATGACAGATAAACATTTATTTTTCAGAACGTTTTCTAGAGAGTGATGACTTTATGAAACCCATTTAATAGACCGTGTCTCTTGAAACCAATTTCTTGCCATCATGCATTTGTCAGTATAATGTATAAAGTTATGTCTCTTCATATCCACTTTATGACACGTGAAATGCACCTTTGAGACCTTCATGATGACGCTAATTCATTTATGAAACATCTTGTATGTTTCTCTCTGATGGCGCCAATTTCTGTCAATCATGCATTTGTCGGTAGAAAGGAACATTTTATTTCTCTTCACTATAACTTGTTGACAGGTGAAACATTAAATTGAGAAGCTTTTGTTGACGCTTATGAATTTATTATACACCTTGTATCATTCGTGTCTCTAAACGCCAGTTTGTGGCAATGATGCATTTGTCATTACATAGGAAACCTTTATTTCTCTTCACATCTTCGCAATGACCGTCAGTCATGCATATTTGACAAGTTTTCCTGACACTTGTGCATTTCTGAATCTCATTCGATGCCACGTGTCCCTTGAAGCCAATATCTCGCAATCGTTCATAACTCAATAGCGATGAACCCATTATATATTTTCACAACTAATTAATGACAGCTAAGCATGAACGATTTAAGATGTTTTGATTACTCTTATGCATTTATGAAATTCAATGGATGGCTTGATTCTCTTGAAGCCAATTTCTGACAATAATACATTTGACAGTTTAAAGGAACGATTTATTTCCTTCGCAGCGACTTAATGACAAATAAAAATGAACTTTTGAGAACTTGGTATTTGCATTTATGAAAGACTTTATATGGTCCATGTCTCGTGACGCAAGTTTCTGGCAGGCGTGATTGTGTTAGTAGATAGTACTCATTAATGACTCTTCAAAGCTACTTAATGACATATAAACACCCATTTTTCAGAACGTTCTCTAGTAACTGATGACTTTATAAAACCCATTGACTAGACGGTGTCTCTTGAAACCATTTTCTTGCCATCATGCATTTGTGACTATAAAGTATAATGTTTTTTTTCCCTTCACATCTACTTAATGGCATGTGAAATTCACCTTTGAGATCTTCTTTTTGACGCTATTTCATTTATGAAACATCTTTTATGTTCCTGTCTCGTGACGCCAAATTATGTCAATCATGCATTTGTCAGTAGAAAGGAACATTGTATTTCTCTTCAGAACTATCTATTGACAGGTGAAAGGATATTTTGAGAATGTTTTGTTGACGCTTATGAATTTATTAAAAACCTTGTATCATTCGTGTCTCTTCACGCCTTTTTGTATCAATCATGCATTTGTCAGTAGATAGGAACCCTTTATTTCTCTTCACAACAATTTAATATCACATAAACGTCCACTTCTGAGAAATTTGGCTCTCATTTAAGCATTTCTTAACGTGATTGAACAGGTCAACTCCCGTGAAGACAGGATGTGGAACGGTATATAGGAACTTTTCATTTCTCTTCAAATCTTCGCAATGACAGTTGGACATGAATATCTGAAAAGTATTCCAGACACTTGTGCATTTATGAAACTCATTCGATGCCTCGTGCATATTCACGCCAATATCTGCCAATCGTGCTTTTGTCAATAGCGAGGAAGCCTTTATATCTCTTCACAACTGATTAACGGCAGTTAAGCATGAACGTTTGAAGACGTTTTGATTACTTATGTTTTTAGGAAACTCATTGGTTGGTTTGATTCTGTTGAAGCCAATGTCTGACAATAATACATTTGACAGTTGAAAGGAACAATTTATTTCCCTTCGCAGCTACTTAATGACAATGAAAAATATACTTTTGAGAAGTTCTTACTAACGCATTTGTATTTATAAAACACTCTGTATGGTTCATGTCTAGTGACGCAAATTTCTGGCAGCGGTGGGTTTGTCGCTAGATTGGACCCCTTTATTTCTCTTCACAGCTACTTAATGATATATAAACATTCATTTTTGTGAACGTTTTCTAGAAACTGATGACTTTATGAAACCCATTGAATAAACCGTGTCTCTTGAAACCAATTTCTTGCCATCATGCATTTGTCAGTATAAAGTATAATGGGATGTCTCTTCAAATCTACTTAATGACATATGTAATGTACCATTGAGACCTTGTTCACGCTATTTCATAGATGGAACATCCTGTATGTTCCTGTCTCATGACGAAATTTTCTGTCAATCATGCATTTGTCAGTAGAAAGAAACATTTTATTTCTCTTCACAACTATTTATTGACAGGTGAAAGAAACATTTGAGAACGTTTTATTGACGCTTATGAATTTGTTAAACAACTTGTATCATTCGTGTCTCTTGATGTTATTTTGTGGCGATCATGCATTTGTCAGGAGACATGATACCTTGATATCTCTTCATAAGTACTTAATATCACATAAACGTGCCCTTTTGAGAACTTTTCCTGTCATTTATGCATTTGTGAAAGTCATTGGACAGTTCAAGTCCCATGCACAGAGGATGTAACAATCATGCATTTCTCAGTAGATAGGAAGAATTTACTTCTCTTCACAGCTAATTCAAATCAGAAAATGTTGCACCTTTGAGAAGGTTTTGTTGACACTTATGCCTTTATGAAACTCATTGGACTGTTCAAGTCCCTTGAAAAGAATTTGTGGCAAACATTTATTTGTCAGTATATAGGAACCCTTTATTTCTCTTCACATCTTCGCAATGACAGTTGGACATGCATATTTCAAAATTATTCCTGACACTTGTACATTTATGAAACTTATTCGATGCCTCGTTTCCTTTGACGCCAATATCCGCCAATCGTGCATTTGCCAATACGGAGGAAGCCTTTATATCTCTTCACAACTAATTAATGACAGCTAAGCATGAACGTGTTAAGACGTTTTGTTGACTCTTATGCTTTTATGAGTCTCACTGGATTCTTTGATTCTCTTGAAGCCAATTTCTGACAATAATACGTTTGACAGTTTAAAGGAACCAGTTATATCCCTTCGCAGTTACTTAATAACAATGAAACATGTTCTTGTGAGAATTTCTTAGTGACCTATTTGCTTTTATGAAACATTCTATATGGTTCACGTCTCGTGACGCAACGTTCTGGCAACCGTGCGATTGTCAATAGATTGGAACCCTTTATTTCTCTTCACAGCTACTTATTGACAGGTCAAATTAACATTTGAGAAGGTTTTGTGGACGCTTATGAATTTATTAAACATCTTGTATCATTCGTGTCTCTTCACGCCATTTTGTGGCAATCATGCAATTGTCAGTAGAGAGGAACCCTTTGTTTCTCTTCACAACTACTTAATATCACATAAACGTCCACTTTTGAGAACTTTGTCTGTCATGTATGCATTTGTGAAAGTCATTGGACAGATCAAGTCCCATGAACACAGGATGTAACAATCATGCATTTCTCAGTAGATAGGAAGAATTTACTTCTCTTCAAAACTAATTAAAATCAGAAAATGTTGCACGTTTGAGAAGGTTTAGTTGACACTTATGCCTTTATGAAACTCAATTGATTGTTTAAGTCCATTGACAACAATTTGTGGCAATCATATATTTGTCAGTATATATGAACCCTTTATTTCTCTTCACATCTTCGCAATGACAGTTGGACATGCATATTGGAAAAGTATTCCTGACACTTGTGCATTAATGAAACTCATTCGATGCCTCGTGCCTCTTGACGGCAATATCTGCCAATCGTGCATTTGTCAATAGCGAGGAAGCATTTATATCTCTTCACAACTAATTAGCGACAGTTAAGCATGAACGTTTTAAGACTTTTTGACCACTTATGATTTAGGAAACTCGTTGGTTGGTTTGTTTCTCTTTAAGCCAATTTCTGACAATCATACATTTGACAGTTGAAAGGAACCATGTATTTCCCTTCGTAGTTACTTAATGACAATGAAAAATATACTTTTGAGAACTTCTTACTGACGCATTTGCATTGATGAAACACTCCGAATGGTTCATGTCTCGTGACGCAACTTTCTGGCAGCCGTGCGTTTCTCAGTAGATTGGACCCCTTTATTTCTCTTCACAGCTACTTAATGACATATAAACATTCATTTTTGTGACCTTTGTCTAGAAACTGATGACTTTATGAAACCCATTGAATAGACCGTGTCTCTTGAAACCAGTTGCTTGCCATCATGCATTTGTCAGTATAAAGTATAATGTTACGGCTCTTCACATCTACTTTTGGACATGTGAAATGCATCTTTCAGACCTTCTTCTTGACGCTATTTCATTTATGAAACATCTTGTATGCTCCTGTCTCATGACGCCAATTTCTGTCAATCATGCATTTGCCAGTAGAAAGAAACATTTTATTTCTCAGTTAAGCATGAACGTATTAAGAAGTTTCGATGACTTATGCTTTTAGGAAACTCATTGGCTGGTTTGATTCCCTTGAAGCTAATTTCTGACAATGATACATTTGACAGTTTAAAGGAACCATTTAAATCCCTTCGCAGCTACTTGATGACAATGACAAATGTACTTTTGAGAACTTCTTATTGACGCATTTGCATTTATGAAAGACTTTATATGATTCATATCTCGTGACGCAACATTCTGTCAGCCGTGCGTTTGTCAGTAGATAGGACCCCTTTGCTTCTGTTCAGGGCTCCTAATGACAGATAAACATTTATTTTTCAGAACGTTTTCTAGAGAGTGATGACTTTATGAAACCCATTTAATAGACCGTGTCTCTTGAAACCAATTTCTTGCCATCATGCATTTGTCAGTATAATGTATAAAGTTATGTCTCTTCATATCCACTTTATGACATGTGAAATGCACTTTTGAGACCTTCATGATGACGCTAATTCATTTATGAAACATCTTGTATGTTTCTCTCTGATGGCGCCAATTTCTGTCAATCATGCATTTGTCGGTAGAAAGGAACATTTTATTTCTCATCACTATAACTTATTGACAGGTGAAACATTAAATTGAGAAGCTTTTGTTGACGCTTATGAATTTATTATACACCTTGTATCATTCGTGTCTCTAAACGCCAGTTTGTGGCAATGATGCATTTGTCATTACATAGGAAACCTTTATTTCTCTTCACATCTTCGCAATGACTGTCAGTCATGCATATTTGACAAGTTTGCCTGACACTTGTGCATGTCTGAATCTCATTCGATGCCACGTGTCTCTTGAAGCCAATATCTCGCAATCGTTCATAACTCAATAGCGATGAACCCATTATATATTTTCACAACTAATTAATGACAGCTAAGCATGAACGTTTTAAGATGTTTTGATTACTCTTATGCATTTATGAAATTCAATGGATGGCTTGATTCTCTTCACGCCTTTTTGTATCAATCATGCATGTGTCAGTAGATTGGAACCCTTTATTTCTCTTCACAACAATTTAATATCACATAAACGTCCACTTTTGAGAAATTTGGCTCTCATTCATGCATTTCTTAACGTGATTGAACAGGTTAAGTCCCGTGAAGACAGAATGTGGAACGGTATATAGGAACTTTTCATTTCTCTTCAAATCTTCGCATTGACAGTTAGACAGGCATATTTGACAAGTTTGCCTGACATTTATGCTGTTAGGCAACTGATTCGATGTCTCGTTTCTCTTGACGCCAAAATCTGGCAATTGCACGTTTGTCAATATCGAGGAACCCTTTATGTCTCTTGACAACTAATTAATGACAGCTAAGCATGAACGTTTTAAGACGTTTTGATGACTCTATATGGTTCATGTCTCGTGACGCACATTTCGGGCAGGCGTGCGTTTGTCAGTAGCTTCGAATGTTTTGTTTGTGGTCACAGCTACGTAATGACATATAAACATCCATATTTTCAGAACGTTCCCGAGAAATAAGATGACTTTATGACACCAATTTAATAGACCGTGTCTCTTGAAACCAATTTCTTGCCATCATGCATTTGTCAGTAGAAAGTATAATGTTGTGATTCGTTGCATCTACTTAATGACATGTGAAATGCACCTTTGAGACCTTCTTGTTGACGGTATTTCTTTATGAAAGATCTTCTATGTTCCTGTCTCATCACGAAAATTTCTGTCAATCATGCATTTGTCAGTAGAAAGGAACATTTCATTTCTCATCGCAACTATTTATTGACATTTGAAAGGAAAATTTGAGAATGTTTCTTTGACGCTTTTGAATTTATTAAGCACCTTGTATCATTCGTGTCTCTTGATGTCATTTTGTGGCGATCATACATTTGTCAGGAGATATGATCCCTTGATCGGTATACACGTTGTATCATTTGTGTCTCTTCACGCCAATATGTGGGAATCATGCATTTGTCAGTAGATAGGTACCGTTTGTTTCTCTTCACAAATCATTAATATCAAATAAACATCCACCTTTGAGAACTTTGGCTGTCATTTATGCATTGGTGAATGTCGTTGGAAGGTTCCAGTTTCCTGAAAGGGGTTTGTGGCAATCATCCATTTCTTAGTAGATATTAAGAATCTATTTCTCTTCACAACTAATTAATGCCAGAAAATGTTGCACTTTTGAGAAGGTTTTGTTGACACTTATCCGTTTATGAAACTCATTGGACTGTTAAGGTCCCTTGACAACAATTTCTGGCAATCATATATTTGTCAGTATATAGGAACCCTTTATTTCTCTTCACATCTTCGCAATGACAGTTAGACATGCATATTTGACAAGTTTTCCTGACACTTGTGATTTTATGAAACTCATTCGATGCCACGTGTCTCTTGAAGGAAATATCTGGAAATCTTGCATTTTTCAATAGCGAGGAGGACTTTATACCTTTTCACAACTAATTAATGACAGCTAAGCATGAAAGTTTTAAGAAATTTGGATGACTCGTATGCATTTAGGACATTCAATAGAAGGTTTGATTCTCTTGAGGCCAATTTCTGAGAATCACGGAAATTTCTGGCAGGCGTGCGTTTGTCACTAGATTGGGCCCCTTTTTATCTCTTCACAACTTCTTTATGACATATCAACATCCATTTTCCAGAACATTTTCTAGAGAGTGATGACTTCATAAATCTCATTTAATAGACCGTGTCTCTTGAAACCATTTTCTTGCCATCATGCATTTGTCGGTAAAAAGTATTATGTTATATCCCTCCACATCTTGTTAATGACACGTGAAATGCACCTTTGTGACCTTCTTGTTGACCCTATTTCATTGATGAAACATATTATATGTTCCTGTCTTATGACGCCAATTTCTGTCAATCATGCGTTTGTGATTAGAAAGGAACACTTTATTTCTCATCAGAACTATTTATTGCCAGGTGAACGGAGAATTTGCGAACGTTTTGTTGACGCTTATGAATTTATTAAAGACATTGTATCATTCGTGTCTCTTCACGCCATTTTGTGGCAATCATGCATTTTTCCGTAGATATGAACCCTTTATTTCTATTAACAACTACTTAATATCACAAAAACTTCCACTTTTGTGAACTTTGGCTGTCATTTATGAATTTGTGAAAGTCATTGGACAGTTCAAGGCCCACGAACACAGAATTTGGGAACCATTCATTTCTCAGTAGATATAAAGAATTTATTTCTCTTCACAACTAACTATTATTAGAAAATGTTGCACTTTTGAGAAGGTTTTGTTGACACTTATGCTCTTATGAAATGCGTTAGACTGTTGAAGTCCCTTGACAACAATTTGTGGCAATCATATATTTCTCATTATCTAGGAACCCTTTATTTCTCTTCAAATATTCGCAATGACAGTTATACATGCATATTTAACAGTTTTTCCTGACACTTGTGCATTTATGAAACTCATTCGATGCCTCGTGTCTCTTGACGCCAATATCATGCAATCGAGCATTTGTAAATAGCGAA
Organism: Megalonaias nervosa; assembly: GCA_016617855.1. Taxonomy (NCBI): domain Eukaryota; kingdom Metazoa; phylum Mollusca; class Bivalvia; order Unionida; family Unionidae; genus Megalonaias; species Megalonaias nervosa. The sequence continues at coordinate 53,230 of JAECUM010016010.1, read as the reverse complement.
GAACCCTTTATATCACTTCACAAATAATTACTGGCAGCTAAGCATGAACGTTTTAAGACGTTTTGATGACTCTTATGTGCTTCGGAAACTAAAAGGATGGTTTGATTCTCTTGAAGCCAATTTCTGACAATCATACATTTGACAGTTTAAAGGATCCATTTATTTCCCCTTGTAGCTACTTAATGACAATGAAAAATGTTCTTTTGAGAACTTCTTCTTGACGCATTTTCATTTATGAAAGACTCTATATGGTTGATGTCTCGCGACATATATTTCTGGCAGGCGTGCGTCTGTCAATAGATAGGACCCCTTTATTTCTCTTCACAGCTACTTAATGACATAGAAACATCCATTTCACAGAACGTTTTCTAGAATCTGTTGACTTTACGAAACTCATTTAATGGACCGTGTCTCTTGAAACCAATTTCTTGCCATCATGCATTTGTCAGTATAAAGTAGAATGTTGTGTTTCCTCGCAGCTACTTAATGACATATGAAATGGAGCTTTGAGACTTTCATCGTGACGGAATGTCATTTATGAAACATCTTGTATGTTCCTGTCTCATGACGCCAATTTCTGTCAATCATGCATTTGTCAGTAGAAAGGAACATTTTATTTCTCTTCACAAGTATTTATTGACAGGTGAAAGAAAACTTTTGAGAAGTTTTTATCCACGCTTAAGCCATTATGAAACTGATTGCACTGTTCAAGCCCCTTAACAACAATTTGTGGCAATAACATATTTGTCGCTATATAGGACCGCTATATTTCTCTTCTCATCTTGACAATGACAGTTAGAGATGCATATTTGATAAGTTTTCCTGACACTTATGCGTTTATGAAACTCGTTCGATGCCACGTGTCTCTTGACGGCAAAATCTTCCAATCTTACATTTGTCAATATCGAGGAGGACTTTATATCTTTTCACAACTAATTAATGACAGCTAAGCATGAAGGTATTAAGACGTTATGATGACTCTTATGCAAATAGGAAACTCATTAGATGGTTTGATTCTCTTGAAACCAATTTCTGAGAATCACACAACTAACAGTTTAAAGGAACCATTTATTTCCCTTCGCAGCTACTTGATGAGAATGAAAAATGTACTGTTTAGTACTTCTTATTGTCGCATCTGCATTTATGAAAGACTTTATATGTTTCATTTCTCGTGTCGCAAATTTCTGGCAAACGTGCGTTTGATTGTAGATCGGACCACTTTATATCTCTTCACAGCTACCTAATGACACGTAAACATCCATTTTTCAGAACGTTTTCTTGAAATTGATGACTTGATGAAACGATTTAATAGACGGTGTCTCTTGAAACCAATCTCTTGTCATCATGCATTTGTCAGTATAAAGTATACTGTTATGTCCCTCCACATCTACTTAATTACCTGTGAAATGCACCTTTCAGACCTTCTTGTTGACCCTATTTCATTTATGAAACATCTTGTATGTTCCTGTCTCAAGACGCGAATGTCTGTTAATCATTCATTTTTCAGTAGAAAGTGACATTTTATTTCTCTTCACAACTATTTATTGACAGGTGAAAGGAATTTTTGAGAAGGTTTTGTTGACGCTTATGAAGCTATTAAACACCTTGTATCATTCGTGTCTCTTCATGCCATTTTATGGCAATCATGCATTTGTCAGTAGATAGGAACCCTTTATTTCTCTTCACAACTACTTAATATGACATACACGTCCACTTTTATAGAAATTTGGCTGTCATTTATGCATTTGTGAATGTCATTGGACAGTTCAAGTCCCCTGCACACCGAATTTGGTAATCATGCATTTCTCAGTAGAGAGGAAGAATTTATTTTTCCTCACAACTAATTAATATCAGAAAAAGTTGCACTTTTGAGAAGGTTTTGTTGACATTTATGTTTTTATGAAACTCATTGGAATGTTGAAGTCCCTTGAGAACAATTTTTCGCAAACATATATTTGTCCGTATATGGTAACCCGTTATTTCTCTTCACATCCGCGCAATAACAGTTATACATGCATATCGAACTAGTTTTCCTGACACTTGTGCGTTTTTGAAATTCATTCGATGTCTCGTGTCCCTTGACGGCAATATCTGCGAATCGTGCATTTGTTAATAGCGAGGAACCTTTTATATCTCTTCACAACTAATTATTGACAGCTAAGCATGAACGTTTTAAGACGTTTTCATGACTCTTATGCATTTAGGAAACTCAATGGATGGATTGATTCTCTTGAAGACAATATCTGACAATCATACATATGCCAGTTGAAAGGAACCATTTAATTCCATTCGCAGCTACATAATGACAATGCAAAATGTGCTTTTGAGAGCTTGTTCTTGAGGAATTTGCATTGATGAAAGACCTTATATTGTTCATGTCTCGTGACGCAACTTTCTGGCAGGCGTGCGTTTGTCAGTAGATGGGGCAAATGTATTTCTCTTCACAGCTACTTAATGACATATAAACATCCATTTTTCAGAACGTTCTCGAGAAACTGATGACTTTATGAAACCCATTTAGTAGATAGTGTATCTTGAAACCAATTTCTTGCCATCATGCGTTTGTCAGTATAAAGTATAATGTTATATCTTTTCACTTGTACTTCATGATATGTGAAATGCACTTTCACACCTTCTTGTTGACGGTATATCATTTATGAAACATCTTGTATGTTCCTGTCTCATGACGCCAGTTTCTTTTAGTCATGGAAAGGAACATTTTATTTCTCTTCAAAACTATTTGTTGAGAGGTGAAAGGAAACTTTGAGAAGGATTTGTTGACCCTTATGAATTTATTAAACACCTTGTATCATTCGTGTCTCATCACCCCTTTTTGTAGTAATAATGCATTTGTCAGTAAATAGGAATCCTATATTTTAAAAGTACTTAATATCACATAAACCACCACTTTGAAGAACTTTGGCTGTATTTTATACATTTGTGAAAGTGATTGGAAAGTTCCAGGCCCCTGAAAACAGGATGTGGCAATCATGCATTTCTCAGTAGACTGGAAGAATATATTTCTCTTCACAACTAATTAATGTCAGAAAATGTTGCATCTTTGAGCAGGTTTTGTTGAAACGTATGCCTTTATGAAACTCATTGGACTGTTCAAGTCCCTTGCCAACAATTTGTGGCAACCATATATTTGTCAGTATAAAGGAACTCTTTATTTCTCTTCACAACTACGTAATATCACATAAACGTCCACTTTTGAGAACTTTGGCTGTGATTCATGCATTTGTGAAAGTCATTGGACAGTTCAAGTCCGCTGAACACAGGATGTGGCAATTATGCATTTCTCTGTAGATAGCGGTAATTTATTCCTCATCACAACTAATTAATATCAGAAAATGTTCCACTTTGGGAAGGTGTTGTTGACACTTATACCTTTTTGAAACTCATTGGACTGTTCAAGTCTCTTGACAAAAAGTTGTGCAAATCATATATTTATCGGGATATCCAAACCCTTTATTTCTCTTCACATCTTCGCAATGACAGTTGGACATGCATGTTTGACATGTTTTCCTGACACTTATTCGTTTATGAAACTCATTCGATGTCTCGTGTCTCTTGACGGCAATATCTGGCAATCGTGCATTTGTCAATAGCGAGGTACCATTTATATCTCTTCTGAACTAATTATTGACAGGTAATCATGAACGTTTTAAGACGTTTTGACGACTATGATACATTTAGGAAGCTCAATGAATGGTTTGATTCTCTTGAAGCCAATTTCTGACAATGATACATTTGACAGTTTAAAGGAGCTATTTATTTCCCGTCGCAGCTACTTAATGACAATGAAAAATGTAATTTTGAGACTTTATTATCGACGGATTTGCATTTATGAAAGACTCTATATGGTTCATGACTCGTGACGCAAATTTCTGGCAGGCGTGTGCTTGTCAGTAGATACGACCCCTTTTTTCTCTCCAGAGCTACTTTATGACATATAAAGATCCATTTTTCAGAACGTGTTCTAGAAACTGATAACTTTATGAAACCCATTTAATAGACCATGTTTCTTGAAAGCAATTTCTTGCCATCATGCATATGTCAGTATAAAGTATAATGTTATGTTTCTTCACATCTACTTAATTACATGTGGAATGCACCTTGGGACCATCTTGTTGACGCTATTTTATTTATGAAACATCTTATATGTTCCTGTCTCATGACGCCAATTTCTGTCGATCATGCATTTCTCAGTAGATAGGATGAATTTTTGTCTCTTCACAACTAATTAATATCATTGTTGAGAAGGTCTTGTTGACACGTATGCTTTTATTAAAGTCACTGGACTGTTCATGTCCCATGACAACAATTTATGTCAATCATATATTTGTCAGTATATAGGAATTCTTTATTTCTCTTCACATCTTCGCAATTACAGTTAGACATGCATATTTGACAAACTTTCCTGACACTTATGTGTTTATGCAACTCATTCGATGGCTCCTGTCTATTTACGCCAATATCTGGCAATCGTGCATTTGTCCATATCATGGAACCCTTTATCTCTCTTCAAAATCTAATTAATGACAGCTATGTATGAAGGTTTTAAGATGTTGTGATGACTCTTATGCATTTGGGAGATTCAATGGATGGTTCGATTCTCTTAAAGACAATTTCGGATAATCATACATTTGACAGTTTAAAGGAACTATTTGTTTCCCATCGCAGGTACTTAATGACAATGAAAAATTTAATTTTGAGAATTTCGTATTGACGCATTTGCATTGATGAAAGCCTTTATCTGGTTCATGTCTCGTGACGCAAATTTCTAGCAGTCGCGCGTTTGTCAGCAGAGAGAACCGCTTTATTGCTCTTCACAGCTAATTAATATCATATAAACGTCCATTTTTCAGAACGTTTTCTACAAACTGATTACTTTATGAAACCGATTTAATAGACTGTGTCTTTTGAAAACAATTTCTTGTCATCATGCATTTGTCAGTATAAAGTATTATGTAATGTCTCTTCACATCTACTTGATGACATGTGAAATGCACCTCTGAGACTTTCTTATTGACGCTATTTCATTTATGAAACATCTTCAATGTTCCTGTCTCATGACGCCAATTTCTGTGAATCATGCATTTGTCGGTAGAATGGAACATTTAATTCTCTTCAGAACATTTATTGACATTTGAAAGGAAAATTTGAGAAGGTGTTGTTTACTCTTGTGAATTTACTAACCACCTTGTATGCTTCGTGCCTCTTCACGCCATTTTGTGGCAATCATGCATTTGTCAGTAGATAGGAACCCTTTATTTCTCTTTACATCTTCGCAATGACAGTTAGACATCCATATTTGACAAGTTTTCCTGACACTTGTGCATTTATGAAACTCATTCGTTGCCTAGTGTCTCTTGACGCTAATATCTGGCAATCGTGCATTTGCCAATAGCGAGGACTTTATGAAACCCATTTAATAGTCCGTGTCTATTGTGTTACGTGTCGTCTCGTACATATGTAACGGAAGAAAAGAGTGATGTCAGCAAGCTTTGTATATTTTAACAAAATAATTTATTTCTCTGGAAAACAATGTAAAAATTGGTAAGTATTACTCACAGAGTGTGAATATAATCCAAAATGTGTTCCTAACAATGAAGACACAAGTCCTATCACTAAATAGTTCTATTAGAATCCAGGTTCGAATCTCGACGACGTGCAAATTGGGAAGGCGATGACGTCAGATGTGGTCCAATGTACTAATATCAACAATTCCTCAATTGAATCACAGGTTTTGTTTCCGAATAATTATAGAAGAAATTTCCATGAATATCTTTCAAATTTTTTTTTATTAGAAAGTCAACTTGTTGAGTTTCCAAGAGAAAATATTATTACATTCAAAAAATCAGATAAAAAACAAACAGTCTGGAAACAAATAAAAATAACACCTTGTTCCTTCAAGATGTTAAAACTACTCTCCAGAAGAATATTAAGAATGCGTATTTAAACCCCCAAAACAACATTTCAAGTCTCGCGAGATGGGTCATGTGGTCTCTTACTACAAGAAAACTATCACATACGCCAGTGTAGCCCCACTTAAGAACCAATCACAAACAAAACATTGTTACACATAGTGATCACGCAAGGAAAGTATGGTCCTGATACTGACCAATCATTTTAACTGATTGTTTACGTTCTTGCCAGCCCAATACGAACTAGGTTAGCTACAAATAATTCTCTAGTAACACTTTTACGAAAAAGAAAATTTTGAATTACTGAACAAGAATTTTGAATCCTTTCAAAAATCATTACAATAAAATGTAATGAAACAAAAATAAAACAAAACGATTTTTAAAACTAACAAAAAATAAATTTAATAAGATACACGTAACCATTGAAACCGACTTTTTGCCATGATACATTTGTCAGTATTAAGTATAATGTTAGGTCTCTTCACATCTACTTAATGACATGTGAAAAGCACCTTTGAGACCTTCTTGTTGACGCTTTTTCATTTATGAAACATCGTGTATGTTCCGGTCTCGTCACGCCAATTTCTGTTAATCATGCATTTGTCAGTAGAAAGTAACATTTTATTTCTGTTCACAACTATTTATTGACTGGTGTAATGAAAATTTGAGAAGGTTATGTTGACGCTTATTAACTTATTAAACACCTTGTATCATTCGTGTCCCTTCACGCCATTTTGTGGCAATCATGCATTTGTCAGTAGATAGGAACCGTTTAGTTCTCTTCACATCCTCGGAATGACAGTTAGTCATGCATATTTGACAAGTTTTCCTGACACTTGTGCATTTATGAAACTCAATCGATGCCTCGTATCTCTTGACGAAAATATCTGGCAATCGTGCATTTGTCAATAGGGACGAACCTTTATATCTCTTCAAAACTGATCAATAACAGCTATGAATGAACGTTTTAAGTTGTTTTGATGACTCTTATGCATTTATGAAACTCAATGGATAGTTTGATCATCTTGAAGACGATTACTGACGATCATGCATTTGACAGTTTAAAGGAGTCATTTACTTCCCTTCGCAGCTACTTAATGACAATCAAACATGTACTTCCGGGAACTTCTGATTGACGCATTTGGATTATGAAAGACTTTATACGGTTCATTTCTCGTGACGCTAATTTATGGCAAACTTGCGATTGTCAGTAGATCTAACCCCTTTATTTCTCTTTACAGATACTTAATGACATATAAACATCCATTTTTCAGAACGTTTTCCAGAATCTGATGACTTTATGAAACCCATTTAATAGACCGTGTCTCTTGAAACCATTTTCTTGCCATCATGCGTTTGTCAGTATAAAGTATAATGTTATGGCTCTTCACATTTACTTAATGACATGTGAAATACACGTTTGCGTCCTTCTTCTTGACTCTATTTAATTTATGAAACATCTTGTATGCTCCTGTCTCAATGACGCCATTTTCTGTCAATCATGCATTTGGCAGTAGAAAGAAACGTTTTGTTTTTCTTCACAACTATTTATTGACAGATGAAAGGAGAACTTGAGAAGGTTTTATTGCCGCTTATGAATTTATTAAACACCTTGTATCATTCGTGTCTCTTCATGAAATGTTGTGGCAATCATGCATTTGTCAGTGGTATGGAACCCTTTATATGTCTTCACAACTACTTAATATCACATAAACGTCCACTTTTCAGAAGTTTGGATGTCATTTATGCATTTGTGAAAGTTATTGGAAAGTTCAAGTCCGCTGAAAACAGGATGAGGCCATCATGCATTTCTTAGTTGATCGGTAGAACTTATTTCTCTTCACAACTATTTAATATCAGAAGTTGCACTTTTGAGCAGGTTTAGTTGACAACTATGCCATTGTGAAACGCATTGGACTGTTCAGGCCCCTTGACAACAATTTGTGTCAATCATATATTTGTCAGTATATAGGAAACCTGCATTTTTCTTCACATCTTCGCAATGAGAGTAGACATGCATCTTTAACAAATTTTCCTGACACTTGTGCATTTATGAAGCTCATTCGATGCCTCGGGTCTCTTGACGCCAAGCTCTGGCAGTCATGCATTTGTCAATAGCGAGGAACTCTTTATAGCTCTTCACAACAAATTAGTTACAGCTAAGCATGTACGTATTTAGAAGCTTTGATGACTCTTATGTCCACTTTTGAGAACTTTGGATGTCATTTATGCATTTGTGAACGTCATTGGAAAGCTCATTTACCCTGAAAACAGGATGTGGCAATCATACATTTCTCAGTTCATAGTTAAATTTATCTCTCTTCACAAATAATTAATATCAGAAAATGTTGCACTTTTGAGAAGGTTTTGTTGACAATAATGCCTTTATGAAACTCATTGGACTGTTCAGGTCCCTTGACAACAATTTGTGGCAATCATACATTTGTCAGTATATAGGAACCCTTTATTTCTCTTCATATCTTCGCAATGAGAGTAAACATGCATACTTGACAAGGTTTCCGGACACTTGTGAATTTATGCAACTCATTCGATGCCTCGTGTCTCTGGGCCCCAAGATCTTTCAAACGCTGATTTGTCAATAGCGAGGAACTATTTATATTTCTTAACAACTAATTAATGACACCTAAGCATGAACGTCTTAAGACGTTTTGATGACTCTTATGCTTTTATGAAACTAGTTGGATTGTTTGATTCTCTTGAAGCCAATTCCTGACAACTATGCATTTGACAGATGAAAGGAACCATTTATTCCCCTTCGCAGTTACTTAATGACAATGAAAAATGTACTTTTCAGAACTTCGTTTTGACGTATTTGCATTTATGAAAAATTCTGTATGGTTCATGTATCGTGAAGCAAATTTCTAGCAAGTGTGCTCTTGTCAGTATATCAAACCCCTTATTATTTCTCTTCACAGCTACGTAATGACATATAAAGATCCATTTTTCAGAACTTTTTTCTAGAAACAGATGTCTTTATAAAACCCATTGAACATTTTATTTCTCTTCACAACTATTTATTGACATGTCAAAGGAACTTTTTAGAAGGTTTTGTTGACGCTTATGAATTTATTAAACACCTTGTATCATTCGTGTCTCTTCACGCCATTTTGTGGCAATCATGCATTTGTCAGTAGATAGGAACCCATTGTTTCTCTTCAAAACTACTTAATATCACATAAACGTCCACTTTTGAGAACTTTGTCATTTATGCATTTGTGAAAGTCATTGGATAGTTCAAGTCCCATGAACACAGGATGTAAGAATCATGCATTTCTCAGCAGATAGGAAGAATCTACTTCTATTCACAAATGACAAAAATCTGAAAAAGTTGCACACCTTTAATTCTCTTCACAGCTACTTAATGACATATAAACATACATTTTTTCAGAAAGTTCTCCAAAAACTGATGACTTTAAGAAACCAATTGAACATACCGTGTCTCTTGAAACCAATTTCCTGCCATCATGCATTCATCAGAATAAAGTACAACGTTATGGCTCTTCAGATCTACTTAAGGACATGTGAAAAGCATCTTTCAGACCTATTTCATTTATGGTACATCTTGTATGTTCCTGTCTCATGACGCCAATTTCTGTCAGTAGAAAGAAACATTTTGTTTCTCTTGACAACTATTTATTGACAGGTGAAAGGAGAATTTGAGAAAGCTTTATTGACGCTTATGAATTTGTTAAACACCTTGTATCATTGGTGTCTCTTCATACCATTTTGTGGCAATCATGCATTTGTCAGTACATAGTAACCCTTTATATCTCCTCACAAATACTTAATATCACATACACGTTCACTTCTGAGACCTTTGGCTGTCATTTATGCATTTGTGAAAGTTATTGGAAAGATCAAGTCCCCTAAAAACAGGATGTGGCAATCATACATTTCTCAGTTGATGGGTAGAATTTATTTCTCTTCACAGCTAATTAATATCAGAAAATTTTGCACTTTTGAGCAGGTTTTGTTGACAAGTATGCCTTTATGAAACTCATTGGACTGTTCAGATCCCTTGACAACAATTTGTGGCAATCATACATTTGTCAGTATATAGGAACCCTTTATTTCTCTTCACATCTTCGCAATGACAGTAGACACGCATATTTGACAAGGTTTCCTGACACTAGTGCACATATGCAACTCATTCGATGCCTCGTGTCTCTGGACGCCAGATCTGGCAATCGTGCATTTGTCAATAGCGAGGAAGCCTTTATATCTCTTAACAACTAATTAATGACAGCTACGCATGAACGTATTAAGACGTTTTGATGACTTTTATGCGTTTATGAAACTAGTTGGATTGTTTGATTCTCTTGAAGCCAATTTCTGAGAATCATACATTTCACAGTTTAAAGGAACCAATTATTTCCCTTTGCAGTTACTTAATGACAGTGAAAAATGTACTTTTGAGAACTTCTTCTTGACGTATTTGCATTTATGAAAGATTCTGTATGGTTCATGTCTCGTGACGCAAATTGCTGGCAGCCGTGCGTTTGTCAGTATATCGAACCCCTTTATTTCTCTTAAAAACATTAATTTTTCAGACCTTTTTCTAGAAACTGATGACTTTATGAATCCCATTGAATAGGCCGTGTCTCTTGAAATCAATGTCTTGCCATCATGCATCTGTCAGTATAAGGTATAATGGTTTGTCTCGTCAGATCTTCTTAATGACATGTGAAATGCACCTTTTATACCTTCTTGTTTGACACTATTTCAGTAATGAAACACCTTTTTTGTTCATGTCCCATGACGCCAATTTCTGTCAATCATGCATTTGTCAGTAGAAAGGAACATTTTCTTTCTCTTCAGAAGTATTTATTAACAGGTCAAAGGAACATTTGAGAAGGTTTTGTTGCCGCGTATGAATTTATTAAACACCTTGTATCATTCGTGTCTCTTCATGCCATTATGTGGCAATCATGCATTTGACACTAGATAGGAACCCATTATTTCTCGTCACAACTACTTAATATCACATAAACGTCCACTTTGGAAAACTTTGCCTTGCATTTATGCATTTGTGAAAGTCATTCGACATTTCAAGTCCCATGAATACAGGATGTAACAATCATGCATTCCTTAGTAGATAGGAAGAATTTAATTGTCTTCGAAACTAATTAAAATCAGAAAATGTTGCACTTTTGAGAAGGCTTTGTTGACATTTTTGCGTTTATGAAACTGATTGGACTGTTCAAGTCCCTTGAAAACAATTTATGGCAATCATATATTTGTCAGTATATAGGAACCCTTGATTTCTCTTCACATCTTCGCAATGACAGTTAGACATGCATATTTGACAACTTTTCCTGACACTTGTGCATTTATGAAACTCATTCGATGCCTCGTGCATCTTCACGCCAATATCTGCCAATCGTGCATTCGTCAATAGCGAGGAAGACTTTATATCTCTTCAAAACTAATTAATCACAGCTAGGCATGAACGTTTTAAGACGTTTTGATAACTCTTATGCTTTTAGGAATCTCATTGGCTAGTTTGATTCTCTTGAAGCCAATTTCTGACAATACTACCTTTGACAGTTTAAAGGAATCATTTATTTCCCTTCGCAGATACTTAATGACTATGAAAAATGTACTTCTGAGAAATTCCTATTGACGCATTTGCATTTATGAAACACTCTATATCGTTCATGTCTCGTAACGCAACATTCTGGCAACCGCACGCTTGTCAGATTGGACCCCCTTATTTCTCTTCACAGCTACTTAATGACATATAATCATCATTCAGAACGTTTTCGAGACACAGATGACTTTATAAAACCATTGAATAGAACGTGTCTCTTGAAACCAATTTCTTGTCATCATGCATTTGTCAGTATAAAGTATAATGGTATGTCTCTTCACGTCTGCTTAATGAGATGTGAAAAGCATCTTTGAGACCTTCTTGTTTGACGCTATTTCACTTATGAAACATCTTGTATGTTCCTGTCTCATGACGCCAATTTCTGTTAATCATGCATTTGTCAGTAGAAAGGAACATTTTATTTCCCTTCACAACTATTTATTGTCAGTTGAAAGGAGAATTAGAGAAGATTGTATTGACGCTAATGAATTTGTTAAACACCTTGTATCATTCGTGTCTCTTCATGCAATATTATGGCAATCATGCATTTGTCAGTCGTTAGGAACCCTTTATATCTCTTCACAACTACATAATATCACATAAACGTCCACTGCTGAGATGTCATTTATGCATTTGTGAAAGTCATTGGACAGTTCAAGTCCCATGAACACAGGATGTAACAATCATGCATTTCTCAGTAGAGAGGAAGAATTTACTTCTTTTCACAACTAATTAAAATCAGAAAATGTTGCACTTTTGAGAAGGTTTTGTTGACACTCATGTTGACACTCATATCCGTATGAAACTCATTGGACTGTTCAAGTCCCTTGACAACATTTTGTGGCAATCATACATTTGTCAGTTTATTGGAACCGTTTATTTCTCTTCACATTTTCGCAATGAGAGTAGGCGTGCATATTTGACAAGTTTTCCTGACACTTTTGCATTTATGCAACTCATTCGATGAATCGCGTCTCTTGACGCCACGATCAGGCAATTGTGCATTTGTCGATAGCGAGGAACCCTTTATATCTCTGCACAACTAATTAATGACAACTAAGCATGAACGTATTAAGACGTTTCGTTGACGCTTATGCTCTTATGAAACACACTGGATTGTTTGATTCTCTTCAAGACAATTTTTGACAATCATACATTTCACAGTTTAAAGGAACCATTTATTTCCCTTCGCAGTTACTTAATGACAATGAAAAATGTACTTTTGAGAACTTCTTATTGATGTATTTGCATTTATGAAAGATTATATATGGTTCATGTCTCGTGACGCAAATTTATGGCAGACTTGAGTTTGTCAGTATATCGAACCCCTTTATTTCTCTTCACATCTACTTAATGACATATAAACATCATTTTTTGAGAACGTTTTCCAAACATTGATGACTTTATGAAACTAATTTAATAGACCGTGTCTGTTGAAACCAATATCTTGCCATCATGCATTTGCCAGTATAACGTATAATGGTATGTCTCTCCACATCTACATAATGACATGTGAAATGCACCTTTGAGACCTTCTTGTTTGACCTTATTTCATTTATGAAACATCTTGCATGTTCCTGTCTCATGACGCAAATGGCTGTCAATCATGCAATTGTCAGTAAAAAGGAACATTTTATTTCTCATCACAACTAATTATTGACAGGTCAAAGGAACATTTGAGAATTTTTTTGTTGACACTTATGAATTTATTAAACACCTTGCATCATTCTTGTCTCTTCACGAGATTTTTTGGTAATCATGCATTTGTCAGTAGATCCGAACCCTTTATATCCCTTCACCACTATTTAATATCACATAAATGTCCACTTTTGAGAACTTTGGCTGTCATTTATGCATTTGTAAAAGTTATTGGACAGTTCAAGTCCCATGAACATAGGATGTAACAATAATCCATTTCTCTGTAGATAGGAAGAATTTACTACTCTTAACAACTAATTAAAATCAGAAAATGTTGCACTTTTGAGAAGGTTTTGTTGACACTTATGTCTTTATGAAACTCATTGGACTATTCAAGTCCCTTGACAACAATTTGTGGCAATCATACATTTGTCAGTATATAGGAACCCTTTATTTCTCTTCACATCTTCGCAATGACAGTTAGACATGCATATATGACAAGTTTTCCTGACACTTGTGGATTTATGCAACTCATTCCATGCCTCGTGTCTCTTGATGCCAAGATCTGGCAATCGTGCATATCTCAATATCAACGAACTCTTTATAGCTCTTCACAACCAGTGAAAGACAGCTAAGCATGAACGTTGTAAGACGTTTTAATGACTCTTACGCTTTGATGAAACTGATTGGATTGTTTGATTCTCTTGACGCCAATTTCTGACAATCATACGTTTGACAGTTTAAGCGAACCATTTATTTCCCATCGTAGTTACTTAATGACAATGAAAAATGTACTTGTCGGAACTTCTTATTGACGTCGTTGCATTTATGAAAGATTCTATATGGTTCATGTCTCGTGAAGCAACTTTCTGGCAGCCGTGCGTTTGTTAGTAGATTACACCACTTTATTTCTCTTAACAGCTACTTAATGACCTTTTGAGAACGTTGGCTGTCATTTATGCATTTCTGAAAGTCATTGGACAGTTCAAGTCCCATGAACACAAAGTGTAATAATCATGCATTTCTCAGTAGATAGGAAGAATTTACTTCTCTTCACAACTAATTAAAATCAGGAAATGTTGCACTTTTGAGAAGGTTTTCTTGACACGTACGTCTTTTTGAACCTCATAGGACTGTTCAAGTCCCAGGACAAGAATTTGTGGCAATCATAGATTTGCCACCATATAGGAACCCTTTATTTCTCTTCACATCTTCGCAATGACAGTTGGACATGCATGTTTTAAAAGTATTCCTGACACTTGTGCATTTATGGAACTCATTCGATGCCTCGCGCCTCTTGACGCCAATATCTGCCAATCGTGCATTTGTCAATAGCGAGGAAGCCTCTTTACCTCTTGACAGCTAATTCATGACAGTTAAGCATGAACTTTTAAGACGTTTCGATGACTTACGCTTTTAGGAAACTCATTGGCTGGTTTGATTCTCTTGAAGTCATTTCTGTGAAAAATACATTTGACAGTTTAAAGGAACCATTTATTTCCCTTCGCAACTACTTAATGACAATGAAAAATGTACTTTTGAGAACTTCTTACTGACGCATTTGCATTTATGAAACACTCTATATGATTCATGTCTCGTGACGCAAAATTCTGGCAGCCGTGCGTTTGTGAGTAGTTTGGACCCCTTTCTTTCTCCTCACAGCTACTTAATCACATATAAACATCGATTTTTCTGAACGTTTTCTACAAATTGATGACTTTATGAAACCCATTGAGTAGACCGTGTCTCTTGAAACCAATTTCATGCCATCATGCATTTGTCAGTATAAAGTATAATGTTATGGCTTTTCACAGTTCAAGTCCCTTGACAACAATTTATGGCAATCATATATTTGTCAGTATATAGGAACCCTTTATTTCTCTTCACATCTTCGGAATGACAATTGGGCATGCATATTTGAATAGTATTCCTGACACTTGTGCATTTATGGAACTCATTCGATGCCTCGCGCCTCTTGACGCCAATATCTGCCAATCGTGCATTTGCCAATAGCGAGGAAGCCTCTTTACCTCTTGACAACTAATTAATGACAGTTAAGCATGAACTTTTAAGACGTTTCGATGACTTACGCTTTTAGGAAACTCATTGGCTGGTTTGATTCTCTTGAACCCATTTCTGAGAATAATACATTTGACAGTTTAAAGGAACCAATTATTTCCCTTCGCAACTACTTAATGACAATGAAAAATGTACTTTTGACAACTCCTTACTGACGCATTTGCATTTATGAAACACTCTAGATGGTTCATGTCTCGTGACGCAAATTTCTGGCATCCTTGCGTTTGTCAGTAGATTGGACCCCTTTATTTCTCCTCTCAGCTACTTAATGACATATAAACATCCATTTCTCTGAACGTTTTCTACAAACTGATGACTTTATGAAACCCATTGAATAGATCGTGTCTCTTGAAACCAATTTCTTGCCATCATGCATTTGTCAGTATAAAGTATAATGTTATGGCTCTTCACATCTACTTAAATACATTTGAAATGCATCTTTCAGACTTTCCTGTTGACGCTATTTCATTTATGGAACATCTTGTATGTTCCTGTCTCATGACGCCAATTTCTGTCAATCATGCATTTGTCAGTAGAAAGAAACATTTTATTTCTCTTCACAACTATTTATTGACAGGCGAAAGGAGAATTTGAGAAGGTTTTATTGACGCTTATGAATTTGTTAAACACCTTGTATCATTCCTGTCTCTTCATGCCGTTCTGTGGCAATCATGCATTTGTCAGTAGATAGGAACCCTTCATATCTCTTCACAACTGCTTAATATCACATAAACGTCCACTTTTGAGAACTTTGGCTGTCATTTATGCATTTGTCAAAGTCATTGGACAGTTCAAGTCCCATGAACGGAGGATGTAATAATCATGCATTTGTCAGTAGATAGGAAGAATTTACTTCTCTACACAACTAATTAGAATCAGAAAATGTTGCACTTTTGAGAAGGTTTTGTTGACACGTATGTCTTTTTCAAACTCATTTGACTGTTCAAGTCCCATGACAACAATCTGTGGCAATCATATATTTGTCGGTATACAGGAACCCTTTATTTCTCTTCACATCTTCGCAATGACAGTTGGACATGATTATTTGAAAAGTATTCCTGACACTTGTGCAGTTATGAAACTCATTCGATGGCTCGTGCCTTTTGACGCCAACATCTGCCAATCGTACATTTGTCAAATAGCGAGGAAGCCTTTATATCTCTTCAAAACTTATTAATGACAGCTAAGCATGAACGTTTTAAGACGTTTTGATGACTTATCCGTTTAAGAAACTCATTGGTTTGCTTGATTCTCTTGAAGCTAATTACTGACAATAATACATTTGATAGTTTAAAGGAACCATTTATTTCCCTTCGCTGTTACTTAATGACTATGAAAAATGTACTTTGAGAACTTCTTATTCAGGCATTTGCATTTATGAAACACTCCATATCGTTCATGTCTCGTGACGCAACTTTATGGCAGCCTTGCATTTGTCAGTAGAGTGGACCCCTTTATTTCTCTTCACAGCTACTTAATGACATATAAACATCCATTTTTCAGAACGTTCTCGAGAAACTGATGACTTTATGAAACCCATTGAGTACACCGTGTCTCTTGAAACCAATTTCTTGCCATCATCCATTTGTCCGTATAAACTATTATGTTATGGTTCTTCACATCTGCTTATGGACATGTGAAATGCATCTTTCAAGCCTTCTTGTTGACTCTATTTCATTTATGAAACATCTTGCATGTTCCTGTCTCATGACGCCAATTACTGTCAATGATGCATTTGTCAGTAGAAAGAAACATTTTATTTCTCTTCACAACTATGTATTGACAGGCAAAAGGAGTATTTGAGATGGTTTTATTGACGCTTCTGAATTTGTTAAACACCTTGTATCATTCGAGTCTCTTCATGCCATTTGGTGGCAATCATGCATTTGTCAGTAGATATTAACCCTTTATATCTGTTCACATAAACATCGACTTTTGAGAACTTTGGCTGTCATTTATGCATTTGTGAAAGCCATTGGACAGTTCAAGTCCCATGCATATAGGATATAACAATCATGCATTTCTCAGTAGATAGGAAGAATTTACTTCTCTTCACAACTATTTAAAATCAGAAAATGTTGCACTTTTGAGAAGGTTTTTTGGACACTTATATCTTTATGAAACTCATTGTACTGTTCAAGTACCTTGACAACAATTTGTCGCAATTATATATTTGTCAGTATATGGGAATCATTTTTTTCTCTTGACATCTTTGCAATGACAGTTGGACATGCATATTTGAAAAATATTCCTGACACTTGTGCATTTATGAAACTCATTCGATGCCTCGTGTATCTTGACGCCAAGATCTGGCAATCGTGCATTTGTCAATAGCGAGGTAGCCTTTATATATCTTCAGAGCTAATTAATGACAGCTACGCATGAACGTATTAAGACGTTTTAATGACTCTTATGCTTTTATGAAACTCATTGGATTGTTTGATTCTCTTAAATCCAATTTCTGACAATCATACATATGACAGTTTAAAGGAACCATTTTTGTTCCCTTTGCAGTTACTTAAGGACAATGAAAAATATACTTCTGAGAACTTCTAATTAACGCATTTGCATTTAAGAAACACTCTATATGGTTCATGTCTCGTGACGCAACTTTCTGGCAGCCGTGCGTTTGTCAGTAGATTTAACCACTTTATTTCTCTTCACAGCTACTTAATGAGATATAAACATCCATTTTTCAGAACGTTCTCGAGAAACTGATGACTTTATGAAACCCAATGAATAGACCGTGTCTCTTGAAACCAATCTCTTGACATCATGCATTTGTCATTGTTACGTATAATGCTATGGCTTTTCACATATTCTTAAGGACATGTGAAATGCATCTTTATGACCTTCTTGTTCACGCTATTTCATGTTTGGAACATCCTCTATGTTCCTGTCCCATGACGAAAATTTCTGTCAATCATGCATTTGTCAGTAGAAAGAAACATTTTATTTTTCTTCACAACTATTTATTGACAGGTGAAATGAGAATTTGAGAAGCTTTTATTGACGCTTATGAATTTGTCAAACACCTTGTATTATTCGTGTCTCTTCATGCCATTTTGTGGCAATCATGCATTTGTCAGTAGATATGAACCCTTTATATCTCTTCACAACTACTTAATATCACGTAAAGTTCCACTTTTGAGAATTTTGGCTGTCATTTATGTATTTGTGAAAGTCATTGGACAGTTCAAGTCCCATGAACACAGGATGTAACAATCATGCATTTCTCAGTTGATAGATATAATTTATTTCTCTTCACATCTAATTAATATCAGAAAATGTTGCACTTTTGAGCAGGTTTTCTTGACAATTATGGGTGTATGAAACTCATTGGACTGTGTATGTCCCTGTCAGCCGTGCGCAACGTGTCGCAATCATATATTTGTCAGTGTACAGGAACCCTTTATTTCTCTACACCTCATCGCAATGACAGTTGGACATGCATATATGAAAAGTATTCCTGACACTTGATCATTTTTTAAACTCATTCGATGCCTCGTACCTCTTCACGCGAATATTTGCCAATCGTGCATTTGTGAAAACCGAGGAACCCTTTATTTCTCTTCACAACTACATAATATCACATAAACGTCCACTTTTGGGACCTTTCGCTGTCATTTATCCATTTGTGAAGGTCATTGGAAAGTTCAAGTCCCCTGAAAATAGGATGTGGCAATCGTGCATTTCTCAGTTGACAAGTAGAATTTATTTTTCTTCACAACAAATTAATATCAGAAAATGTTGCACTTTTGAGAAGCTTTTGTTGACAATTATACCTTTATGAATCTCATTGGACTGTTCAAGTCCCTTGACAAAATTTTGTCGCAATCATACATTTGTCAGTATTTTTAAACCCTTTATTTCTCTTCACATCTTCGCAATGACAGTAGACATGCATATTTGACAAGTTTTCCTGACACTTGTGCATTTGTGCAACGCATTCGATGCCTCGTGTCTCTTGAGGCCAAGATCTGGCAATCGTGCATTTGTCATTAGCGAGGAACCCTTTACATCTCTTCACTACTACCTAATGACAGCTAAGCATGAACGAATTAAGACGTTTTGATGACTCTTATGCTTTTATAAAACTCGTTGGATTGTTTGATGCTCTTGACGCCAATATCTGACAATCATACATTTGACAATTTAAAGGAACCATTTATTTCACTTCACAGTTCTTTAATGACAATGTAAAATGTATCTTTTAGAACTTCTTATTGACGTGTTTGCATTTCTGCAAGATGCTATATGGTTACAGTCTAGTGACGCAAATTTCTGGCAGGCGTGCGTTTGTCAGTGTATCAAACCCCTTTATTTCTCTTCACAGCTACCTAATGACATGTAAACATCCATTTTTCAGAACGTTTTCTAGAAACTGATGACTTTATGAAACCCATTTAATACACCGTGACTCTTGAAACCAATTTCTTGCCATCATGCATTTGTCAGTATAAAGTATAATGGTATGTCTCTTCACATCTACTTAATGACATGTGAAATGTACAATTGAGACCTTACTTGACTCTATTTCATCTCGCGTGCATTTGTCAGTATAAAGTATAATGTTATTGCTCTTCACATCTACTTAAGGACATGTGAAATGCATCTTTCAGACCTTCTTCTTGACGCTATATCATTTATGGAACATTTTGTATGTTCCTGTCTCATGACGACAATTTCTGTCAGTCATGCATTTGTCAGTAGAAAGGAACATTTTATTCCTGTTCACAACTGTTTAGTGACAGGTCAAAGGAACATTTGAAAAGGTTTTGTTGACGCTTATGACTTTATTAAATACCTTGCATCATTTGTGTCTCTTCACGCCATTTTGTGGCAATCATGCATTTGTCAGTATATAGGAACCCTTTATTTATCTTCACATCTACTTAATATCACATAAACGTCCCTTTCTCAGTAGATAGGAATAATTTACTTCTCTTCACAACTAAATAAAATCAGAAAATATTGCACTTTTGAGAAGGTTTTGTTCACACTTATGCCTTTATGAAACTCACTTGACTGTTCAAGTCCTTTGACAACTATTTGTGGCTGTCATACATTTGTCAGTATTCAGGAACCCTTTATTTCTCTTCACATCCTCGCAATGACAGTAGACATGCATATTGGCAAGTTTCCCTCACACTTGTGCGTTTATGCAACTCATTCGATGCCTCGCGTCTCCTTAGGCCAAGATCTGCCAATCGTGCATTTGTCAATAGCGAGGAAGCCTTTATATCTCTTCACAACTAATTAATGACAGCTAAGCATGAACGTATTAAGACGTTTTGACAACTCCTATGCTTTTATGAAACTCGTTGGATTGTTTGATTCTCTTGAAGCCAATTTCTGACAATCATACATTTGACAGTTAAAAGGAGCCATTTATGTCCCTTCGAAGTTACTTAATGACAGTGAAAAATGTACTTTTGAGAACTTCTTATTGACGTAATTGCATTTATAAAAGATTCTGTATGGTTTATGTCTCGTGACGCAAATTTCTGGCAGGCGTGCGTTTGTCAGTATATCGAACCCCTTTATTTCTCTTCACAGCTACTTAATGACATGTAAAATGCATCTTTCAGACCTTCTTGTTTGACGGTATTTCATTTATGAACCATCTTGTGTGTTAATGTCTCATGACGCCAATTTCTGTCAATCATGCACTTGTCAGTTAAATGGAACATTGTATTTCTCTTCACAACTATTTATTGACAGGTGAAAGGAGAATTTGAGAAGGTTTTATTGACGCTTATGAATTTGTTAAACACCTTGTATCATTCGTGTCTCTTCTTGCCATTTTGTGGCAATCATGCATTTGTCAGTAGATAGGAACCCTTTATATCTCTTCACAACTATTTAATATCACATAAACGTCCACGTTTGAGAGATTTGGCTGTCATTTATACATTTGTGAAAGTCATTGGAAAGTTCAAGTCCTCTGAAAACAGGATGTGGCAATCATGCATTTCTCACTTGATAGGTAGAATATCTTTCTCTTCACAGCTAATTAAAATCAGAAAATGTTGCACTTTTGAGCGCGTATGGTCGACAATTATGCCTTTATTAAACTCATTGAAGTACCTTGACAACAATTTGTGGCAGTCGTACATTTGTCAGTATATAGGAACCCTTTATTTCTCTTCACATCATCGCAATGACAGTAGACATGCATATTTGAAAAGTTTTCCTCACACTTGTACATTTACGAAACTCATTCGATGCCTCGCGTCTCTCGACCCCAAGATCTGGCAATCGTGCATGTGTCAAGAGCGAGGAACCCTTTATATATCTTCGCAACTCATTAATGACAGCCAAGTATGAACGTTTTTAGAAGTTTTCATGACTTATGCTTTTAGGAAACTCATTGGCTGGTTTGAGTCTCTTGAAGTCAATTTCTGACAATAATACATTTGACAGTTTAAAGGAACCATTTTTTTCCCTTCGCAGCTACTTAATGGCAATACAGAATGTACAAGTGAGAACTTCTTATTTACGCATTTGAATTTATGAAACACTCTATATTGTTCATGTCTCGTGACGCAAAATTTCTGACAGCCGTGTCTTTGTCAGTAGACTCGACCCCTGTATTTCTCTTCACAGGTACTTAATGACATATAAACCTTCATTTTTCAGAACGTTCTCGAGAAACTTATGACTTTATGAAACCCATTGAATAGACCGTATCTCTTGCAACCAATTTCTTGCCATCATGCATTTGTCAGTATAAAGTATAATGTTATGGCTCTTCACATCTACTTAAGGACATGTGAAATGCATCTTTCGGACCTTCTTGTTGACACTATTTCATTTATGGAACATCTTGTATGTTGCTGTCTCATAACGCCAATTTCTGTCAGTCATACATTTGTCAGTAGAAAGAAACATTGTATTTCTCTTCGCAACTTTTTATTGATAGGTGAAAGGAGAATTTGAGAAGATTTTATTGACGCTTATGAATTTGTTAAACACCTTGTATCAGTCGTGTCTATTCACGCCATTTGTGGCAATCATGCATTTGTCAGTAGATAGGAACCCTTTATTTCTCTTCACATCTACTTAATATCACATAAACGTCCACTTTTGAGAACTTTGGCTGTCATTTATGTATTTGTGAAAGTCATTGGACAATTCAAGTTCCATGAACACAGAATATAACAATCATACATTTCTCAGTAGATAGGAAGAATTTACTTCTCTTCACAACTTTTTTAAAATCAGAAAATGTTGCAGTTTTGAGAAGGTTTTGTTGACACTTATGCCTTTATGAAACTCATTGGACTGTTCAAGTCCCTTGACAACAATTTGTGGCAGTCATATATTTGTCAGCATATAGTAAACCTTTATTTCTCTTCACACCTTCGCAATGACAGTTGGACATGGATATTTGAAAAGTATTCCTGACACTTGTGCATTTATGGAACTCATTCGATGCCTCGTGCCTCTTGACGCCAATATCTGCCAATCGTGCATTTGTCAATAGCGAGGTACCCTTTATATCTCTTCACAATGTTCTCAAAAGTGGACGTTTATGTGATATTGAGTAGTTGTGAAGAGATATAAAGGTTCCTATCTACTGACAAATGCATGATTTCCACAAAATGGCGTGAAGAGAAACGAATGATACAAGGTGTTCAACAAATTCATAAGCGTCAATAACATCTTCTCAAATTCTCATTTTACCTCTCGCTAAATAGTTGTCAAGATAAATAAAATGTTTCTTTCTACTGACAAATGCATCATTCAAAGAAATTGGCGTCATGAGACAGGAACATACAAGATCTTCCATTAATGATATAGCGTCAACAAGAAGGTCAGACAGATGCATTTCACATGTCCTTAAGTAGATGTGAAGAGCGAAAACATTATACTTTATACTGACAAATACATGATGGCAAGAAATTGGTTTCAAGAGACACGATCTATTCAATGGGTTTCATAAAATCATCAGTTTCTTGAGAACGTTCTGAAAAATGGATATTTATATGTCATTAAGAAGCTGTGAAGAGAAATAAAGGGATCCAATCTACTGACAAACGCACGGCTGATAGGAAGTTGCGTCACGGGATATGAACCATATAATGTGTTTCATCAATGAAAATGTGTCAATAAGAAGTTCTCAAAGGTACATTTTTCATTGTCATTAAGTAACTGCGAAGGGAAATAAATGGTTCCTTTAAACTGTCAAATGTATGATTGTCAGAAATTGGCTTCAAGAGAATCAAACAATCCAATGAGTTTCATAAAAGCATAAGAGTCATCAAAACGTCTTAATAAGTTCATGCTTAGCTGTCATTAATTAGTTGTGAAGAGATATAAAGGCTTCCTCGCTATTGACAAATGCACGATTGCCAGATCGTGGCGTCAAGAGACGCGATGCATCGAATGAGTTGCATAAACGCACCAGTGTCAGGAATACTTTTCAAATATGCATGTCTCTTGTCACTGCGAAGATGTGAAGAGAAAGAAAGGGTTTCTATATACTCACAAATATATGATTGCCACCAATAATTTTTCATTGTCATTAAGTAGCTGCAAAGGGAAATAATTTTTCCTTTCAACTGTGAAACGTATTATTGTCAGAAATTGGCTTCAAGAGAATCAAACCAACCAATGAGTTTCCTAAAAGCATAAGTGATCAAAACGTCTCAAAACTTTCATGCTTAACTGTCATTAATTATTTGTGAAGAGATATAAAGACTTCCTCGCTGTTGACAAATGCACGTTTGGCAGATATTTGCGTCAAGAGGCACGAGGCATCGAATGAGTTTCCTAAATGCACAAGTGTCAGGAATAATTTTCAAATATGCATGTCCAACTCTCATTGCGAGGATGTGAATAGAAAAAAAGGGTTCCTCTATATTGACAAAAATATACGATTCCTTCAAATTGTTGTCAAGGAACTTAAACAGTCAATTGAGGTTCATAAAGGCATAAGTGTTGACAAAACCTTCTCAAAACTGCAACATTTTCTGATTTTAATTAGTTGTGAAGAGAAGTAAATTCTTCCTATCTACTCAGAAATGCATGATTGTCACATCCTGTGTTCATGGGATTTGAACTGTCCAATGACTTTCACAAATGCATACATGACAGCCAGAGTTCTCAAAACTGGACGTTGATGTGATATTAACTACTTATGAAGAGATATAAAGGGATCATATCTCCTGACAAATGTGATTGCCACAAAATGGCATGAAGAGACACGAATGATACACGGTGTTTAATCAATTCATAAGCGTCAATAAAACCTTCTCAAATTCTCCTTTCACCTATCAATAAATAGTTGTGAAAGAGAAATAAAATCTTCCTTTCTCCTGACAAATGCATCAATGACAGAAAATTGCGTCATGAGACAGAAACACACAAGATGTTCCATGAATGAAATAGCGTCAACAAGAAGGTCTCAAAGGTGCATTTCACATGTCCTTACGTAGATGTGTAGAGGGATAACATTATACTTTATACTGACAAATGCATGATGGCAAGAAATTGGTTGCAAGAGACACGGTCTATTCAACTGGTTTCATAAAGTCATCAGTTTCTAGAAAACGTTCTGAAAAATGGATTTTTACATGTAATTAAGTAGCTGTGACGAGAAATAAAGTGGTTCGATACACTGACAAAGGCACGACTCCCACAAAGTTGCGTCACGAGACATGAACCATATACAAGCTTTCATAAATGCAAATACGTCAATAAGAAGTTCTCAAAAGAACATTTTTCATTCTCATTAAGTAACTGCGAAGGGAATTAAATGGTTCCTTTAAAGTGTCATATGTATGATTGTCATAAATTGGCGTGAAGAGAATCAAACAATCCAATGAGTTTCATAAAAGCATAAGAGTCATCACAACGTCTTAATACGTTCATGCTTAGCTGTCATTAATTAGTTGTGAAGAGATATAAAGGGTTCCTCGCTATTGACAAATGCACGATTGCCAGATGTTGGTGTCAAGAGACACGAGGCATCGAATCAGTTGCGAAAATGCACAAGTGTCAGGAAAACTTGTCAAATATGCATGTCTACTATCATTGCGAAAATGTGAAGAGAAATAAAAGGTTTCTATGTACTGACAAATGTATGATTGCCACAAATTGTTTTCAAGGGACTTGAACGGTCCAGTGAGTTTCATAAAGACATAATTGTCAACAAAACCAGCTCAAAAGTGCAAAATTTTCCGATATTAATTACCTGTGAAGAGAAATAAATTCTACCTATCAACTGATAAGTGCATGATTGTCACATCCTTAGTTAAGGGGACTTGAACTTACCAATGACTTTCACAAATGCATAAATGACAGCCAAAGTTGTCAAAAGTGGACGTTTATGTGATATTAAGTATTTATGAAGAGATATAAAGGGTTCCTATCTACTGACAAATGCACGATTGCCAGATATTGGCGTCAAGAGACACGAGGCATCGAAGGAGTTTTATAAATGCACAAGTGTCAGGAAAACTTGCCAATTATGCATGTTTCTGTCATTGAGAAAATGTGAAGAGAAGTAAATGGTTCCTATATACTGACAAGTGAATGATTGCGACAAATTTTTTGTGAAGGGACTTGAACAGTCCTATGAGTTTCATAAAGGCGTAATTGTCAACAAAACCTTCTCAAAAGTGCAACATTCTCTTATATTAATTAGTTGTGAACAGAAATAAATCTAACTATCAACTGAGAAATGCATGATTGTCAAATCCTGTGTTAAGGTTACTTGAACTGTCCAATGACTTTCACAAATGCATAAATGACAGCCAAAGTTCTCAAAAGTGGACTTTTATGTGACAGTAAGTACTTATGAAGAGATATAAAGGGTTACTATCTACCGACAAATGCATGATTGCCTTAAAATGGCATGAAGAGACACGAATGATACAAGGTGTTTAACAAATTCATAAGCGTCAATAAAACCTTCTCAATTGTTAATTTCGCCTGTCAATAAATAGTTGTCAAGAGAAATAAAATGTTTCTTTCTACTGACAAATGCATCATAGACAGAAATTGGTGGCATGAGTCAGGAACATACAAGATGTTCCATAAATGAATTAGCGTCAACAAGAAGGTCTGAAAGATGCATACCACATGTCCTTAAGTAGATGTGAAGAGCCATAACATTATATTTTATACTGGCAAATGCACGATGGCAAGAAATTGGTTTCAAGACACAAGGTCTATTCAATGGGTTTCATAAAGTCATCAGTTTCTCGAGAACGTTCTGAAAAATGGATGTTTATATGTGATTAAGTTTATGTAAAGAGAAATAAAGGGGTCCAATCTACTGACAAACGCAAGGCTGCCAGAAAGTTGCGTCACGAGACATGAACCATATAGAGTGTTTCATAAATGCAAATGAGTCAATAAGAAATCCTCAAAAGTATATTTCTCATTGTCATTAAGTAATTGCGAAGGGAAAGAAAGGTTTCCTTTAAACTGTCAAATGTATGATTCTCAGAAATTGGCTTCAAGAGAATCAAACAATCCAATAAGTTTCAGAAAAGCATAAGAGGCATCAAAACGTCTTAATACGTTCATGCTTAGCTGTCATTAATTAGTTGTGAAGAGATATAAAGGGAACCTATCTATTGACAAATGCACGATTGGAAGATCTTGGCGTCTTTAGGCACGAGGCATCGAATGAGTTTTATAAATGCACAAGTGTCAGGAATACTTTTCAAACATGCATGTCCAACTGTCATTGCGATGATGTGAAGAGAAATAAAGAGTTCCTATATACTGACAAATATACGATTGCCACAAATAGTTGTCAAGGGACTTGTACAGTCCAATGAGTTTCATAAAGGCATAAGTGTCAACGAAACCTTCTCAAAACTGCAACATTTTCTGCTATTAATTACTTGTGAAGAGAAATACTTTCTACGTATCAACAGTGAGATGCATCATTGACACATCCTGTTTTCAGGGGACTTCAACTTTCCAATGACTTTCACAAATGCATAAATGACAGCAAAGTTCTCTAAAGTGGACGTTTCTGTGATATTAATTAGTCGTGAAGAGAAATAAAGGGTTCCTATCTGCTAACAAATGCATGATTTCCACAAAATGGAGTGAAGAGACATGAATGATACAAGGTGTTTAATAAATTCGTAAGCGTCAAGAAATCCTTATCAAATGTTCCTTTGACCTGTCAATAAGTATTTGTGAAGAGAAATACAATGTTCTTTTATACTGACAAATGCAGGATTGACAGAAATTGGCGTCATGAGTCAGGATCATACAAGATGTTTCATAAATGAAATAGTGTCAACAAAAAGTTCTGAAAGATGCATTTCACATGTCCTTAAGTAGATGTGAAGAGCCATAGCATTATACTTTATACTGACAAATGCATGATGGCAAGAAATTGGTTTCAAGAGACACGGTCTCATTAATGGGTTTCAGAAAGTCATCACGTTCTAGAAAACGTTCTGTAAAATGGATGCTTATATCTCATTAAGTAGATGTGACGAGAAATAAAGGGGTCCAATCTACTGACAAACGCACGGCTGCCAGAAGGTTGCGTCACGAGACATGAAACATATAGAGTGTTTGATAAATGCAAATGCGTCAATAAGAAGTCCTCAAAAGTACATTTTTCATTGTCATTAAGTAACTTCGAAGGGAAATCAATGGTTCCTTTAAATTGTCAAATATATCATTGTCAGAAATTGGCTTCAAGACAATCAAACAATCCAATGAGTTTCATAACAGCATAAGAGTCATCAAAACCTCTTAATACGTTCATGCTTAGCTGTCATTAATTAGTTGTGAAGAGATATAAAGGGTACCTCGCTATTGACAAATGCACGATTGTCAGATCTTGGCGTCAACAGACACGAGGGAAAGAATGAGTTTCATAAATGCACAAGTGTCAGGAATACTTTTCAAATATGCATGTCTACTGTCATTGCGATGATGTGAAGAGAAATAAAGGGTTATTATATACTGACAAATATATGATTGCCACCAATTGTTGTGAAGGGACCTGAACAGTCCAACGAGTTTCTTAAAGGCATAAGTGTCAACGAAAGATTCTCAAAAGTGCAACATTTTCTGATATTAATTAGTTGTGAACAGAAGTAAATTCTTCCTATCTACTGAGAAATGCAGGATTGTTACATCCTATGTTCATGGGACTTGAACTGTCCAATGACTTTCACAAATGCATAAATGACAGCCAAAGTTGCCAAAAGTGGACGCTTATGTGATATTAAGTAGTTGTGAAGAGAAATAAAGGGTTCCTATCTACTAACAAATGCATGATTGGCACAAAATGGCGTGAAAAGATACGATTGATACAAGGTGTTTAATAAATTCATAAGAGGCAACAAAACTTTCTCAAATGTTCCTCTCACCTGTCAATAAGTAGTTGTGAAGAGAAATAAAATGTTCCATTCTGCTGACAAATGCATGATTGACCGATATTGGCGTCATAAGACAGGAACAAACAAGATGTTTCATAAACGAAATAGCATCGGACAAGAAGGTCTCAAAGGTGCATTTCATTAAGTAGATTTGAAGAGAGATACCATTATACTTTATGCTGAAAAAGGCATGATGGCAAGAAATTGGTTTCAAGAGACACGGTCTATTCAACGGGTTTCATAAAGTCATCAGGTTCTAGAAAACGTTCTTAAAAATGGATGTTTATATGTCATTAGTTAGCTGTGAAGAGAAATAAAAGCGATCGATACACTGACAAACGCACGACTGCCACAAAGTTGCGTCACGAAACATGAACCATATAGAAGCTTTCATAAATGCAAATACGTCAATAAGAAGTGCTCAAAAGTACATTTTTCATTCTCATTAAGTAGCTGTGAAGGGAAATAAATGGTTCCTTCAAACTGTCAAATGTACGATTGTCAGAAAATGGCTTCAAGAGAATCAAACAATCCAATGAGTTTCATAAAAGCATAAGAGTCATCAAAACGTCTTAATACGTTCATGCCTAGCTGTCATTAATTAGTTGTGAAGAGATATAAAGAGTTCCTCGCTATTGACAAATGCACGATTGCCAGATCGTGGCGTCAAGAGACACGGGGCATCGAAAGAGCGGCATAAATGCACAAATGTCAGGAGAACTTGTCAAATATGCATGTCTACTGTCATTGCGAGAATATGAAGAGAAATAGTTGGTTCCTATATACTCACAAATGTATGATTGCCACAAATTGTTGTCAATGGACTTGAACAGTCCAATCAGTTTCATAAAGGCATAATTGTCAACCAAACCCTCTCAAAAGTGCAACATTTTCTGATACTAATTAGTTGTGAATAGAAATAAATTCTACGTATCAACAGGGAAATGCATGACTGTCACATCCGGTTTTCAGGGGACTTGAACTTTCCAATGACTTTCACAAATACATAAATGACAGACAAAGTTCTGAAAAGTGGACGTTTATGTGATATAAAGGGTTCCTATCTACTGACAAATGCATGATTGCCTTAAAATGGCATGAAGAGACACGAATGATGGATGGTGTTTAACAAATTTATAAGCGTCAATAAAACCTTCTAAATTTGTTCCTATCGCCAGTCAATAAAGAGTTGTCAAGAGAAAAAAAATGTTTCTTTCTACTGACAGATGCATGATTGACAAAAATTGGCGTCATGAGTCAGGAGCATACAAGATGTTCCATAAATAAAATACGTCAACAAGACGTTCTGAAAGATGCATTTCACATGTCCTTAAATAGATGTGAAGAGCCATAACATTATTGTTTATACTGACAAATGCACGATGGCAAGAAATTGGTTTCAAGAGACACGGTCTATTCAATGGGTTTCATAAAGTCATCAGTTTCTACAGAACGTTCTGAAAAATGGATGTTTATATGTCATTAAGTAGTTGTGAAGAGAAATAAAGGTGTTCTATCTACTGACAAACGCACGCCTGCCGGAAAGTTGCGTCACGAGACATGAACCATATAGAGTGTTTCATAAATGCAAATGCGTGAATAAGAAGTCCTCAAAAATACATTTTTCATTCTCATTAAGTAACTGCGAAGGGAAATAAATGGTTCCTTTAAACTGTCAAATGTATGATTGTCAGAAATTGGCTTGAAGAGAATCAAACAATCCAATGAGTTTCATAACAGCATAAGAGTCATGAAAACGTCTTAATACGTTCATTCTTAGCTGTCATTAATTAGTTGTGAAGAGATATAAAGGGTACATCGATATTGACAAATGCACGATTGCCAGATCTTGGCGTCTTTAGGCACGAGGCTTCGAATGAGTTTCATAAATGCACAAGTGTCAGGAATACTTTTCAAATATGCATGTCCAACTGTTATTGCGAAGATGTGAAGAGAAATAAAGGGTTCCTATACACTGACAAATATAAGATTGCCACAAATTCTTGTCAAGGGACTTGAAGAGTCCAATGAGTTTCATAAAGGCATAATTGTCATCAAAACCTTCCCTAAAGTGCAATATTTTCTGATATTAATTAGTTGTGAGGAGAAGTAAATTCTTCCTATCTATTGAGAAATGCATGATTGTTACATCCGGTGTCCATGGGACATGAACTGTCCAATGACTTTCACAAATGCATAAATGAGAGCCAAAGTTCTCAAAAGTGGACGTTTATGTGATATTAAGTAGTTGTAAAGATAAATAAAGGGTTCCTGTCTACTGACAAATGGATGATTGCCACAAAATGGCGTGAAGAGACATGAATGATACAAGGTGTTTAACAAATTCATAAGCGTCAACGAAACCTTCTCAAAAGTTCCTTTGACCTGTCAATACATAGTTGTGAAGAGAAATAAAATGTTTCTTTCCACTGACAAATGCATGATTGACAGAAATTGGAGTCATGAGACAGGAACAAACAAGATGTTTCATAAATGAAATAGCGTCAGGCAAGAAGGTCTCAAAGGTGCATTTCACATGTCATTTAGTAGAAGTGAAGAGACATACCATTATACTTTATACTGACAAATGCATGACGGCAAGAAATTGGTTTCAAGAGACACGGTCTATTTGATGTTTTTCATAAGGTGATCAGTGTCTAGAAAACGTTCTGAAAAATGGATGTTTATATGTCATTAAGTAGCTATGAAGAGAAATAAAGGGGTTGGATATACTGACAAACGCACGGCTGCCACAAAGTTGCGTCACGAGACATGATTCATATAGAATCTTTCATAAAAGCAAATACGTCAATAAGAAGTCCTCAAAAGTACATTTTCCATTGTCATTAGGTACCTTCGAAGGGAAATAAATGGTTCCTTTAAACAGTTAAATGTATGATTGTCATAAATTGGCTTCAAGAGAATCAAACAATCCAGTGAGTTTCATAAAAGAATAAGAGTCATCAAAACGTCTTAATACGTTCATGCTTAGCTGTCATTAATTAGTTGTAAAGAGATATAAAGGCTTCATAGCTATTCAGAAATGCACGATTGCCAGATCTTGGCGTCAACAGACACGAGGGAAAGAATGAGTTTCATAAATGCACAAGTGTCAGGAATACTTTTCAAATATGCATGTCTACTGTCATTGCGATGATGTGAAGAGAAATAAAGGGTTATTATATACTGACAAATATATGATTGCCACCAATTGTTGTGAAGGGACCTGAACAGTCCAACGAGTTTCTTAAAGGCATAAATGTCAACGAAAGATTCTCAAAAGTGCAACATTTTCTGATATTAATTAGTTGTGAACAGAAGTAAATTCTTCCTATCTACTGAGAAATGCAGGATTGTTACATCCTATGTTCATGGGACTTGAACTGTCCAATGACTTTCACAAATGCATAAATGACAGCCAAAGTTGCCAAAAGTGGACGCTTATGTGATATTAAGTAGTTGTGAAGAGAAATAAAGGGTTCCTATCTACTAACAAATGCATGATTGGCACACAATGGCGTGAAAAGATACGAATGATACAAGGTGTTTAATAAATTCATAAGAGGCAACAAAACTTTCTCAAATGTTCCTCTCACCTGTCAATAAGTAGTTGTGAAGAGAAATAAAATGTTCCATTCTGCTGACAAATACATGATTGACCGATATTGGCGTCATAAGACAGGAATAAACAAGATGTTTCATAAACGAAATAGCATCGGACAAGAAGGTCTCAAAGGTGCATTTCATTAGGTAGATTTGAAGAGAGATACCATTATACTTTATGCTGAAAAAGACATGATGGCAAGAAATTGGTTTCAAGAGACACGGTCTATTCAACGGGTTTCATAAAGTCATCAGGTTCTAGAAAACGTTCTTAAAAATGGATGTTTATATGTCATTAGGTAGCTGTGAAGAGAAATAAAAGCGATCGATACACTGACAAACGCACGACTGCCACAAAGTTGCGTCACGAAACATGAACCATATAGAAGCTTTCATAAATGCAAATACGTCAATAAGAAGTGCTCAAAAGTACATTTTTCATTCTCATTAAGTAGCTGTGAAGGGAAATAAATGGTTCCTTCAAACTGTCAAATGTACGATTGTCAGAAAATGGCTTCAAGAGAATCAAACAATCCAATGAGTTTCATAAAAGCATAAGAGTCATCAAAACGTCTTAATACGTTCATGCCTAGCTGTCATTAATTAGTTGTGAAGAGATATAAAGAGTTCCTCGCTATTGACAAATGCACGATTGCCAGATCTGGGCGTCAAGAGACACGGGGCATCGAAAGAGCGGCATAAATGCACAAATGTCAGGAGAACTTGTCAAATATGCATGTCTACTGTCATTGCGAGAATATGAAGAGAAATAGTTGGTTCCTATATACTCACAAATGTATGATTGCCACAAATTGTTGTCAATGGACTTGAACAGTCCAATCAGTTTCATAAAGGCATAATTGTCAACCAAACCCTCTCAAAAGTGCAACATTTTCTGATACTAATTAGTTGTGAATAGAAATAAATTCTACGTATCAACAGGGAAATACATGACTGTCACATCCGGTTTTCAGGGGACTTGAACTTTCCAATGACTTTCACAAATACATAAATGACAGACAAAGTTCTGAAACGTGGACGTTTATGTGATATAAAGGGTTCCTATCTACTGACAAATGCATGATTGCCTTAAAATGGCATGAAGAGACACGAATGATGGAAGGTGTTTAACAAATTTATAAGCGTCAATAAAACCTTCTAAATTTGTTCCTATCGCCAGTCAATAAAGGGTTGTCAAGAGAAAAAAAATGTTTCTTTCTACTGACAGATGCATGATTGACAAAAATTGGCGTCATGAGTCAGGAGCATACAAGATGTTCCATAAATAAAATACGTCAACAAGACGTTCTTAAAGATGCAATTCACATGTCCTTAAATAGATGTGAAGAGCCATAACATTATTGTTTATACTGACAAATGCACGATGGCAAGAAATTGGTTTCAAGAGACACGGTCTATTCAATGGGTTTCATAAAGTCATCAGTTTCTACAGAACGTTCTGAAAAATGGATGTTTATATGTCATTAAGTAGCTGTGAAGAGAAATAAAGGTGTTCTATCTACTGACAAACGCACGCCTGCCGGAAAGTTGCGTCACGAGACATGAACCATATAGAGTGTTCCATAAATGCAAATGCGTGAATAAGAAGTCCTCAAAAATACATTTTTCATTCTCATTAAGTAACTGCGAAGGGAAATAAATGGTTCCTTTAAACTGTCAAATGTATGATTGTCAGAAATTGGCTTGAAGAGAATCAAACAATCCAATGAGTTTCATAACAGCATAAGAGTCATGAAAACGTCTTAATACGTTCATTCTTAGCTGTCATTAATTAGTTGTGAAGAGATATAAAGGGTACATCGATATTGACAAATGCACGATTGCCAGATCTTGGCGTCTTTAGGCACGAGGCTTCGAATGAGTTTCATAAATGCACAAGTGTCAGGAATACTTTTCAAATATGCATGTCCAACTGTTATTGCGAAGATGTGAAGAGAAATAAAGGGTTCCTATACACTGACAAATATAAGATTGCCACAAATTCTTGTCAAGGGACTTGAAGAGTCCAATGAGTTTCATAAAGGCATAATTGTCATCAAAACCTTCCCTAAAGTGCAACATTTTCTGATATTAATTAGTTGTGAGGAGAAGTAAATTCTTCCTATCTATTGAGAAATGCATGATTGTTACATCCGGTGTCCATGGGACTTGAACTGTCCAATGACTTTCACAAATGCATAAATGAGAGCCAAAGTTCTCAAAAGTGGACGTTTATGTGATATTAAGTAGTTGTAAAGATAAATAAAGGGTTCCTGTCTACTGACAAATGGATGATTGCCACAAAATGGCGTGAAGAGACATGAATGATACAAGGTGTTTAACAAATTCATAAGCGTCAACGAAACCTTCTCAAAAGTTCCTTTGACCTGTCAATACATAGTTGTGAAGAGAAATAAAATGTTTCTTTCCACTGACAAATGCATGATTGACAGAAATTGGAGTCATGAGACAGGAACAAACAAGATGTTTCATAAATGAAATAGCGTCAGGCAAGAAGGTCTCAAAGGTGCATTTCACATGTCATTTAGTAGAAGTGAAGAGACATACCATTATACTTTATACTGACAAATGCATGACGGCAAGAAATTGGTTTCAAGAGACACGGTCTATTTGATGTTTTTCATAAGTTGATCAGTGTCTAGAAAACGTTCTGAAAAATGGATGTTTATATGTCATTAAGTAGCTATGAAGAGAAATAAAGGGGTTGGATATACTGACAAACGCACGGCTGCCACAAAGTTGCGTCACGAGACATGATTCATATAGAATCTTTCATAAAAGCAAATACGTCAATAAGAAGTCCTCAAAAGTACATTTTCCATTGTCATTAGGTACCTTCGAAGGGAAATAAATGGTTCCTTTAAACAGTTAAATGTATGATTGTCATAAATTGGCTTCAAGAGAATCAAACAATCCAGTGAGTTTCATAAAAGAATAAGAGTCATCAAAACGTCTTAATACGTTCATGCTTAGCTGTCATTAATTAGTTGTAAAGAGATATAAAGGCTTCATCGCTATTCAGAAATGCACGATTGCCAGATCTTGGCGTCAACAGACACGAGGCATCGAATGAGTGGCATAAATGCTCAAGTGTCAGGAGAACTTGTCAAATATGCATGTCTACTGTCATTGCGAGAATATGAAGAGAAATAAATGGTTCATATATACCCAAAAAATGTATGATTGCCACAAATTTTTGTCAAGGGACTTGAAGAGTCCAATGAGTTTCATAAAGGCATAATTGTCAACAAAACCTGCTCAAAAGTGCAACATTTTCTGATATTAATTTGATGTGAATAGAAATGCATGATTGTCACATCCTGTTTTCAGGGGACTTGAACTTTCCAATGACTTTCACAAATGCATAAATGACAACCAAAGTTCTCAAAAGTGGACGTTTATGTGATATAAAGTACTTATGAAGAGATATAAAGGGTTCCTATCTACTGACAAATGCATGATTGCCTCAAAATGGCATGAAGAGACACGAATGATGCAAGGTGTTTAACAAATTTATAAGCGTCAATAAAACCTTCTCAACTGTTCCTATCGCCTGGCAATAAATAGTTGTCAAGAGAAAAATTTGTTTCTTTCTACTGATAAATGCATGATTGACAGAAATTGGCGTCATGAGTCAAGAACATACAAGATGTTCCATAAATAAAATACCGTCAACAAGAAGTTCTGAAAGATGCATTTCACATGTCCTTAAGTAAGTGTGAAGAGCCATAACATTATTGTTTATACTGACAAATGCATGATGGCAAGAAATTGGTTTCAAGACACACGGTCTATTGAATGGGTTTCTTAAAGTCATCAGTTTCTCTAGAACGTTCTGAAAATAGGATGTTTATATGTCATTAAGTAGCTGTGAAGAGAAATAAAGGGGTCCAATCTACTGACAAACGCACGGCTGCCAGAAAGTTGCGTGACGAGACCTGAACCACATACAGTGTTTGATAAATGCAAATGCGTCAATAAGAAGTCCTCAAAAGTACATGTTTCATTGTCATTAAGTAACTTCGAAGGGAAATAAATGGTTCCTTTAAACTGTCAAATCTATGATTGTCAGAAATTGGCTTCAATGCAGTTTAAGAATCCATTGAGTTTCATAAAAGCATACGAGTCATCAAAACGTCTAAATACGTTCATGCTTAGCTGTCATTCATTAGTTGTGAAGAGATATAAATGGCTCCTCGCTATTGACAAATGCACGATTGCCAGATCTTGGCGTCAAGAGGCAAGAGGCATCGAATGAGTTTCATAAATGCACAAGTGTTAGGAATACTTTTCAAATATGCATGTCATAATATCATTGCGAAGATGTGAAGAGAAATAAACGGTTCCAATATACTGACAAATATATGATTGCCGTCAATTGTTTTCAAGGGACTTGAACAGTCCAATGAGTTTCACAAAGGCATAAGTGTCAAGAAAACCTTCTCAAAAGTGCAACATTTTCTGATATTAATTAGCTGTGAAGAGACGTAAATTCTTCCTATCTACTGAGAAATGCATGATTGTTACACCCTGTGTTCATGGGACTTGAATTGTGCAATGACATTCACAAATGTATAAGTGAGAGCCAAAGTTTTCAAAAGTGGACGTTTATGAGATATTAAGTAGTTGTGAAGAGAACTAAAGGGTTTCTATCTACTGACAAATGCATGATTGCCACAAAATGGCATGAAGAGACACTAATGACACAAGGTGTTTAATAAATTCATAAGCGTCAACAAAACCTTCTCAAATGCTCAATTGACCTGTCAATAAATAGCTGGGAAGAGAAACAAAATGTTCCTTTCTACTGACAAATGCATGAATGACAGAAATTGGCGTCATGAGACAGGAAAAAACATGATGTTTCATAAATGAAATAGCGTGAAAAAAGAAGGTCTCAAAGCTGCATTTCACATGTCATTAAGTAGATTTGAAGAGACATACCATTAGACTTTATACTGACAAATGCATGATGGCAAGAAATTGGTTTCAAGAGACACGGTCTACTCAATGGGTTTCATAAAGACATCAGTTTCTAGAAAACGTTCTGAAAAATGGATGTTAATATGTCATTAAGTAGCTGTGAGGAGAAATAACGGGGTCGAATCTACTGACAAACACACGGCTGCCAGAAAGTTGCGTCACGAGACATGAACCATATAGAGTGTTTCATAAATATGCATGCGTCAATAAGAAGTCCTCAAAAGTACATTTTCATTGTCATTAAGGAACTTCGAAGGGAAATAAATGGTTCCTTTAAACTGTCAAATGTATGATTGTCAGAAATTGGCTTCAAGAGAATCAAACAATCCAATGAGTTTCATTAAAGCATAAGAGGCATCAAAACGTCTCAATACGTTCATGTTTAGCTGTCAATCTTTAGTTGTGAAGAGATATAAAAGGTACCTCGCTATTGACAAATGCACGATTGCCAGATCTTGGCGTCAAGAGGCACGAGGCATCGAATGAGTTTCATAAATGAACAAGTGTCAGGAATACTTTTCAAATATGCATGTCATAATGTCATTGCGAAGATGTGAAGAGAAATAAACGGTTCCAATATACTGACAAATATATGATTGCATCAATTGTTGTCAAGGGACTTGAACAGTCCAATGAGTTTCACAAAGACAT
Organism: Megalonaias nervosa; assembly: GCA_016617855.1. NCBI lineage: Eukaryota > Metazoa > Mollusca > Bivalvia > Unionida > Unionidae > Megalonaias > Megalonaias nervosa. Next base: position 15,344 of record JAECUM010016010.1, on the reverse strand, counting down.
AAGTGTCAAGAAAACCTTCTCAAAAGTGCAACATTTTCTGATATTAATTAGCTGTGAAGAGAAGTAAATTCTTCCTATCTACTGCGAAATGCAGGATTGTTACATCCTGTGTTCATGGGACTTGAGCTGTGCAATGACTTTCACAAATGTATAAGTGAGAGCCAAAGTTCTCAAAAGTGGACGTTTATGTGATATTAAGTAGTTGTGAAGAGAAATAAAGGGTTTCTATCTACTGACAAATGCATGATTGCCACAAAATGGCATGAAGAGACACTAATGACACAAGGTGTTTAATAAATTCATAAGCGTCAACAAAACCTTCTAAAATGCTCAATTCACCTGTCAATAAATAGCTGTGAAGAGAAACAAAATGTTCCTTTCTACTGACAAATGCATGAATGACAGAAATTGGCGTCATGAGACAGGAAAAAACAAGATGTTTCATAAATGAAATAGCGTGAAACAAGAAGGTCTCAAAGGTGCATTTCACGTGTCATTAAGTAGATTTGAAGAGACATACCATGAGACTTTATACTGACAAATGCATGATGGCAAGAAATTGGTTTCAAGAGACACGGTCTACTTAATGGGTTTCATAAAGACATCAGTTTCTAGAAAACGTTCTGAAAAATGGATGTTAATATGTCATTAAGTAGCTGTGAGGAGAAATAACGGGGTCGAATATACTGACAAACGAACGACTGCCAGAAAGTTGCGTCACGAGACATGAGCCATATGGAGTGTTTCATAAATACAAATGCGTCAATAAGAAGTCCTCAAAAGTACATTTTTCATTGTCATTAAGTAACTTCGAAAGGGAAATAAATGGTTCCTTTAAACTGTCAAATGTATGATTGTCAGAAATTGGCTTCAAGAGAATCAAACAATCGAATGAGTTTCATTAAAGCATAAGAGTCATCAAAACGTCTTAATACGCTCATGCTTAGCTGTCATTCATTAGTTGTGAAGAGAAATAAAGGGTACCTTGCTATTGACAAATGCACGATTGCCAGATCTTGGCGTAAATAGACACGAGGCATCTAATGAGTTTCATAAATGCACAAGTGTCAGGAATACTTTTCAAATATGCATGTCCAACGGTCATTGCGAAGATGTGAAGAGAAATAAAGGGTTCCTATATACTGACAAATATGTGATTGCCACAAATTTTTGTCAATGGACTTGAACAGTCCAATGAGTTTCAGAAAGGCATAAGCGTCAAGAAAACCTTCTCAAAAGTGCAACATTTTCTGATATTATTTAGTTGTGAAGAGAAGTAAATTCTTCCTATCTACTGAGAAATCCATGATTCTTACATCCTGTGTTCATGGGACTTGAACTATCCAATGACTTTGACAAATGCATAAATGACAGCCAAAGTTCTCAAACGTGGACGTTTATGTGATATTAACTAATTGTGAAGAGAAATAAAGGGTTCCTCTCTACTGACAAATGCATCTTTGCCACAAATGGATTCAATAGACACAAATGAGACAAGGTGTTTAACAAATTTATAAGCGTCAACAAAACCTTCTCAAATGATCCTTTGACCTGTCAATAACTACCTGTGAAGAGAAATAACATGTTCCTTTCTACAGACAAATGCATGATTGACAGAAATTGGCGTCATGAGTCAGGAACATGCAAGATGTTCCATAAATACAATAGCGTGAACAAGAATTTCTGAAAGATGCATTTCACATGTCATTAAGGAGATGTGAAGAGACATAACATTATACTTTATACTGAAAAATGCATGATGGCAAGCAATTGGTTTCAAGAGACACGGTTTATTTAATTGGTTTCATAAAGTCATCAGTTTCTAGAAAACGTTCTGAAAAATGGATGTTTATATGTCATTAGGTAGCTGTGATGAGAAATAATGCGGTTCGATATACCGACAAACGCACGCCTGCCAGAAAGTAGCGTCACGAGAGATCAACTATATAGAATCTTTCATAAATGCAAATTCGTCAATAAGAAGTTCACAAAAGTATATTTTTCATTGTCATAAATAAACTGCGAAGGGAAAAAAATGGTTCCTTTAAACTGTCAAATGTATGATTGTCAGAAATTGGCTTCAAAAGAATCAACCAACCAATGAGTTTCATAAAAGCATAAGTGATAAAAACGTCTTAATACGTTCATGCTTAGCTGTCATTAATTAGTTGTGATGAGATATAAAGGATACATCGCTATTGACAAATGCACGATTGCCAGATCTTGCCGTCAAGAGGCACGAGACATCGAATGACTTTCATCAATGCACATGTGTCAGGAATACTTTTCAAATATGCATGTCCAACTGTCATTGCGATGATGTGAAGAGAAATAAAGGGTTCCTATATAATGACAAATATATGATTGCCACAAATTGTTGTCAAAGGACTTGAACAGTCCAATGAGTTTCATAAAGGAATAACTGTCAACAAAACCTTCTCCAAAGTGCAACATTTTCTGATATTAATTACTTGTGAGGAGAAGTAAATTCTTCCTATCTATTGAGAAATGCATGATTGTTGCATCCGGTGTCCATGGGACTTGAACTGTCCAATGACTTTCACAAATGCATAAATCACAGCCAAAGTTCTCAAAAGTGGACGTTTATGTGATATTAAGTAGATTTGTAGAGAAATAAAGGGTTCCTATCTACTGACCAACGCATCATTTTCACAAAATGGCATGAAGACACACGAATGATACAAGATGTTTAACAAATTCATAAGGGTCAATAAAACCTTCTCAAATTCTCCTTTCACCTGTCAATCAATAGTTGTGCATAAATGACAGCCAATTTTCTCAAAAGTGGACGTTTATGTGATATTAACTAGTTGTGAAGAGAAATAAAGGGTTCCTGTCGACTGACAAATGCATGATTGCCACAAATGGCGTGAAGAGACAAGAATGATACAAGGTGTTTAATAAATTCATAAGCGTCAACAAAACCTTCTCAAATGTTCCTTTGACCTGTCAATAAATAGTTGCCAAGAGAAATCAAATGTTCCTTTCTACTGACAAATGCAGGATTGACAGAAATTGGCGTCATGAGTCAGGAACATACAAGATATTCCATAAATAAAATAGTGTCAACAAGATGTTGTGAAAGATGCATTTCACGTGTCCTTAAGTAGATGTGAAGACCCATAACATTTATACTGACAAAGGCATGATGGCAAGAAATTGGTTTCAATACACACGGTCTGTTCAATGGGTTTCATAAAGTCATCAGTTTCTCGAGAACGTTCTCAAAAATGGATGTTTATATGTCATTAAGTAGCTGTGAAGAGAAATAAAGGGGTCCAATCTACTGACAAACGCACGCCTGCCAGAAAGTTGCGTCACGAGACATGAACCGTATAGAGTGTTTCATAAATGCAAATGCGTCAACAGGAAGTCCTGAAAAGTACAATGTTTCATTGTCATTAGGTACCTGCGACGGGAAATAAATGGTTCCTTTAAACTGTCAAATGTATGATTGTCAGAAATTGGCTTCAATAGAATCAAACAATCGATTGAGTTCCATAAAAGCATAAGAGTCATCAAAACGTCTTAATACGTTCATGCATAGCTGTCATTAATTAGTTGTGAAGAGATATAAAGGCTTCCTCGCTATTGAAAAATGCACGATTGCCAGATCTTGGCGTCAAGAGACACGAGGCATCGAATGAGTTTCAGAAATGCACAAGTGTCGTTAAAACTTGTCAAATATATATGTCTACTGTCATTGCAAGAATATGAAGTGAAATAAATTTTTCGTATATGCTCACAAATGTATGATTGCCACAAATTGTTGTCAAGGGACTTGAACAGTCCAATGAGTTTCATAAATGCATAATTGCCAACAAAACCAGCTCAAAAGTGAAACATTTTCTGGTATTAATTAGTTGTGAAGAGAAATAAATTCTACGTATCAACTGAGAAATGTTTGATTGTCACATCCTGTTTTCAGGGGACTTGAACTTTCCAATGACTTTCACAAATGCATAAATGACAGACAAAGTTCTCAACAGTGGACGTTTTTGTGATATTAAGTAGGTATTAAGAGAAATAAAGGGTTCCTCTCTACTGACAAGTGCATGATTGATGCAAAATGGCATGAAGAGACACGAATGATACAAGGTGTTTACTAAATTCAGAAGCGTCAATAAAACCTTCACAAATGTTCCTTTGACCTGTCAATAATAAGTTGTCAAGAGAAATAACATGTTCCTTTCTACAGACAAATGCAGGATTGACAGAAATTACCGTCATGAGTCAGGAACATACAAGATATTCCATAAATAAAATATTGTCAACAAGAAGTTCTGAAAGATGCATTTCACATGTCCTTAACTAGATGTGAAGAGCCATACCATTTATACTGACAAATGCATGATGGCAAGAAATTGGTTTCAATACACACGGTCTGTTCAATGGGTTTCATGAAGTCATCAGTTTCTCGAGAACGTTCTGAAAAATGGATGTTAATATGTCATTAAGTAGCTGTGAAGAGAAATAAAGGGTCCAATCTACTGACAAACACACGGCTGCCAGAAAGTTGCGTGACGAGACACGAACCATATAGAGTGTTTCATAAATGCAAATGGGTTAATAACAAGTCTTCAAAAGCACATTTTTCATTGTCATTAAGTAACTGCAAAGGGAAATAAATGGTTCCTTTAAACTGTCAAATGTATGATTGTCAGAAATTGGCTTCAAGAGAATCACACAAGCCAATGAGTTTTATAAAAGCATAAGAGTCATCAAAACGTCTTAATACGCTCATGCTTAGCTGCCATTAATTAGTTGTGAAGAGATATAAAGGGTTCCTCGCTATTGACAAATGCACGATTGCCAGATCTTTACGTCAACAGACACGAGGGATCGAATGAGTTTCATAAATCCACAAGTGTCAGGAATACTTTTCAAATATGCATGTCCAACTGTCTTTGCGATGATGTGAAGAGAAATAAAAGGTTGCTTTGTACTGACAAGTATATGATTGCCACAAATTGTTGCCAAGGGACTTGAACAGTCCAATGAGTTTCATGAAATCATAAGTGTCAGCAAAACCTTCTTAAAAGTGCAACATTTTCTGATATTAATTACATTTGAAGAGAAGTAAATTCTTCCAATCTACTGAGAAATGCATTATTGTAACATCCTGTGTCCATGGGACTTGAACTGTCCAAAGATTTTCACAAATGCATAAATGAGAGCCAAAGTTCTCAAAAGTGGACGTTTATGTGATATTAAGTAGTTGTGAAGAGAAATAAAGGGTTCCTATCTACTGACTAATGCATCAATGCCATAAAATGGCGTGAAGAGATATGAATGATACAAGGTGTTTAATAAATTCACAAGCGTCAACAAAACCTTCTCAAATGTTCCTTTGACCTGTCAATAAATAGTTGTGAAGAGAAATAAAATGTTCTTTTCTGCTGACAAATTCATGATTGACAGAAATTGGTGGCATGAGACAGGAACAAACAAGATGTTTCAGAAATGAAATAGCGTCAAACAAGAATGTCTCAAAGGTGCATTTGACATGTCATTAAGTAGATGTGAAGAGACATACCATTATACTTTATACTGACAAATGCATGATGGCAAGACATTTATTTCAAGAGACACTGTCAATTCAATCGGTTTCATAAAGTCATCAGTTTCTCTCAAAGCGTTCTGAAAAATGGTTGTTTATATGTCATTAAGTAGCTGTGAAGAGAAATAAAGGGTTTCGATATACTGACAAACGCACGCCTGACAGAAAGTTGCGTCACGAGACATGAACCATATAGAATCTTTCATAAATGCAAATACGTCAATAAGAAGTCCTCAAAAGTACATTTTTCATTGTCATTAAGTAACTGCGAAGGGAAATAAATGGTTCCTTTAAACTGTCAAATGTATGATTGTCAGAAATTGGCTTCAAGAGAATCAAACTAGCCAATGAGTTTCATAAAAGCATAAGATTCATCAAAATGTCTTCATACGTTCATTCTTAGCTGTCATTAATTAGTTGTGAAGAGCTATAAAAGTTACCTCTCTATTGACAAATGCACGATTGGCAGATCTTGGCGTCAAGAGACACGAGGCAATGAATGAGTTTCAGAAATGAACAAGTGTCAGATATTCTTTTCAAATATGCATGTCCAACTGTCATTGCGAAGATGTTAAGAAAAATAAAAGGTTCCTATATACTGACAAATATATTATTGCCTCCAATTGTTGTGAAGGGACTTCAACAGTCCAATGAGTTTCAGAAAGGCATAAGTGTCAACAAAACCTTGTCAAAAGTGCAACATTTTCTGATATGAATTACCTGTGAAGAGAAGTAAATTCTTCCTATCTACTGAGAAATGCATCATTGTTACATCCTGTGTTCATGGGACTTGAACTGTGCAATGACTTTCACATATGCATAAATGCCAGCCAAAGTTCTCAAAAGTGGACGTTTAGGTGATGTTAAGTAGTTGTGAAGAGAAATAAAGGGTTCCTATCTACTGACAAATGCATGATTGCCACAAAATGGCGTTAAGGAACACGAATGATACAAGGTGTTTAATAAATTCATAAGCGTCAATGAATCCTTTTCAAATGTTCCTTTCTCCTGTCAATAAATTGTTGTGATGAGAAATAAAATGTTCCTCTCTTCTGATAAATGCATAATTGACAGAAATTGGCGTCATGAGACAGGAACAAACAAGATGTTTCATAAATGAAATAGCGTCAAGGAAGAGCTTGTCAAACAATCCAGTGAGTTTCATAAAAGCATAAGAGTCATCGATACGTCTTAATACGTTCATGCTTAGCTGTCATTAATTAGTTGTGAAGAGATATAAAGGGTACCTCGCTATTGACAAATGCACGTTTGCCGCATCTTGGAGTGAACAGACACGAGGCATCGAATGAGTTGCATAAATGCACAAGTGTCAGGAAAACTTGTCAAGTATGCATGTCTACTGTCATTGCGAAAATATGAAGAGAAATAAAAGGTTCCTATATACTGACAAGTGTATGATTACCACAAATTGTTGTCAAGGGACTTGAACAGTCCAATGAGTTTCATAAAGGCATAATTATCACCAAAACCTTCTCAGAAGTGCAACATTTTCTGATATTAATTAGTTGTGAAGAGAAATAAATTCTATGTACGAACTGAGAAATGCATGATTGTCACATCCTGTGTTAAGGGGACTTGAACTGTCGATTGACTTTCACAAATGCATAAATGACAGCCAAGGATCTCAAAAGTGGACGTTTATGTGATATTAAGTACTTTTGAAGAGATATAACGGGTTCCTATCTACTGACAAATGCATGATTGCCACAAAATGGCATGAAGAGACACGAATGATACAAGGTCTTTAACAAATACATAAGCGTCAATAAAACCTTCTCAAAATCTCCTTTCACCTATCAAGAAATAGTTTTGAAGAGAAATAAAATGTTTCTTTCTACTGACAAATGCATGATTTACAGAAATTGGCGTCATGAGACAGGAACATACAAGTTGTTCCATAAATCAAATAGCGTCAAAAAGAAGGTCTGAAAGATGCATATCACATGTCACTAAGTAGATGTGAAGAGCCATAACATTATACTTTATACTGACAAATGCATGATGGCAAGAAATTGGTTTCAAGAGAAACGGTCTATTCAATGGGTTTCATAAAGTAATCAGTTTCAAGCAAACGTTCTGAAAAAATGAATGTTTTTATGTCATTAAGTAGCTGTGAAGAGAAATAAAGTGGTCATAGTTACTGACAATCGCAAGCCTGGCAGAAATCTGCGTCACGAGACATGAACCATATAGAGTGTTTCATAAATGCAAATGCGTCAATAAGAAGTCCTCAAAAGTACATTTTTCATATCATCAAGTGGTTGCGATGGGAAATAAATGGTTCCTTTAAACTGTCAAATGTATGATTGTCAGAAATTGGCTTCAAGAGAATCAAACCTTTATATTCAGTTTCCTAAATACATAAGAGTCATCAAAACGTCTTAGAACGTTAAGAATATCGACGTCTTTTTCCTGACAGAAACATGGCTAAAAACATCAGGCGATGAACCCAAGTGTGTGGATCTAACACCCACCGCTTACTCCATCAAGTCGTTCCCCGCCACTCTCGCGGAGGTGGAATTGCTGTCATCGCAAAGATCTCCATGATCAACCGTCTTAACTACAAAACAACTTTCAATTTCGACCACACATCGTTTTAACTAGTCCAAACTACACTCACACTGGAACAAAGGTCAGTCCATTTTTTTCTGCCTATACCGCCCTCCTCCTAGTAGGAAAAACAAGCTGACAGAGTCTCTCTTTTTGGAGCAGTTTCCGAGTCTCCTGGAGTATGGAAATTCGATAGGTGGCAACCTGATTATTCTTGGAGATTTCAACTTTCACTTTGACTGTCCTGGAAACCCATGCACAGATTCCATTCACGTTTTCAACCTCAAACAGTCAGTTAGCCAACCCACCCATAAACATGGCCACATATTAGACTGGATTCTTTACAGACCTGATGATAATATTCTTCAGTCCTCCCTTGTGTCCCACGAACTTTCATCAGATCACCTCTGCATTATATGCTATCTTGACGTATCGGTCCCTAACCCTCCACCTTTATTTGCTACTAAAAGAAACCTCCGTATGATAAACAGAACCAAATTAATGCATGACATCCAAGCAAACCTAACAACTCGCTTGCCTACTACAGCAGAACAACTTGATAACTGCCTGCATTCATTGCTCGAGAAACATGCCCCAGCAAGCAAGTGCAGAGTAGCAATTCAGAAGTGTTATCCGTGGTATAGCAGTGTTAGGGACCAGCTTCGCACTGCTAAAAGAGACCGCCGTAAAGCTGACATTCTTTGTCTTTCCACCAGACTCACTATTCATAAGCAGATATATGATGCCGCTAAGAAGAATGTTACAAACATAGTCCATGCAGCTAAATCAGCCCACTACAGTACTAAAATCATGGAAAGTTCCAGCTGCAAAGAGCTATTTGAGATTACTAACAAGCTGATGTCAAAGAACAAATGTACACCACTTCCAGCTACCTTCTCTCTAGTCGACCTTCCGGACCTGTTTGCAAATTTCTTCCGTGACAAAGTACAAACCATCAGAGATAAACTTGACAACACAATTTCAGTTGACTCGTTGTCACCATACAGTTGCGATACAGAATTTCAGCGGCAAACCGTTAGCAGCATTTGAACCTGTCTCTATGGATTTAGTACGTACAATCGTGATGAAGAGTGCACCAAAGTCATGTGAACTGGATCCGATTCCGACGTCACTGCTGCTAGAGTGCTTGGATCCAATACAGCCTTCACTAAATGATGTTATTAATACCTCTCTCTCATCTGGGGAATTCCCATCATTTTACAAAACTGCAATTGTAAAGCCTCTGCTGAAGAAACCAACACTCGACCATAATGATTTAAAGAACTACCGCCCAGTTTCTAATCTCCCATTCATGTCAAAAATCTTAGAAAAGTTGTTCTATCCCAACTTGTATCTCATCTGAATTCAAACAGTCTTTTTAGCAATGTACAGTCTGCATATCGCCCTTGCCACAGTACGGAAACTACTCTCCTGAAAGTAGTCAGTGACCTTCTCTCTGCTTTGGATAGCGGAAAGATTACAGTCCTCACTCTCCTTGACTTGTCTGCAGCATTTGACACTATAGACCATGATATATTACTTCATCGTCTCCAGCATGTATTTGGCATTCATGATACGGCCTTACTATGGTTCAAGTCCTACTTGGTCAACAGGACACAAATTGTGTCCGTAAATGGAAAACAATCCAGCCCAGTTGATCTATGCTGTGGTGTTCCACAGGGGTCTGTTCTTGGACCTGTTCTCTTCATTCTATACACTCAGCCACTATCAAGTGTCATAGATCATCATCCAGTGTCTCACCAATTGTATGCTGATGACACCCAAATATACAAATCTAGCCATCCAGCTGAAGTTGAAGAAACCATCCAAGGCGTAGAGAGGTGCATTTCCGATGTGAAATCATGGATGACATGTAACAAGCTGCAGATGAATGATGATAAAACTGAAGCCATCCTGATTACAACACAAAGGGTTTCTCATTCACATCTTTTACCTCAGACAATAAATATCACCAACACCAACATTAAGTTCACACAGTCAGTACGAAACCTCGGTGTCACTCTCGACAGTACTCTCTCGTTGCAATAACATGTCATGAACATATGCAAGGCTGCATATCTTCAGCTGAGACGAATCATCTCCATTTGCAAGTATCTTTCAGTTGATGCCACTAAAACACTTGTGTGTTCCTTAGTACTTTCAAGACTGGACTATTGTAACTCAATTATGTCTGGTTTGTTTCAATATCTACTTTAGAAACTTCAAAAAAGTTCAAACTACAGCTGCTCGAATCATCCTTAGAGTACCACGATCAGAGCACGCCTCTCCCCTGCTCTGTACCTTACACTGGCTATCCATACGATCCAGAATTAAACACAAAATGTGTTCTCTGTTCTACGTTTCACTGACGGGCTCCAGTCCAACATACCTATCTGACCTCTCCCATGTGTACACACCTGCAAGATTCTTACGCTCCTCTTCTGACACTCGTATTCTCATTATTCCCACTATGAGGATGAAATCATATGGACAACGCTCTTTTGCATACCAGGGCCCAGCAACGTGGAACAAATTGCCCACTGCACTTAGACACAAAGACACAGTGATCTCATTCAAGAGCGCTTTTAAAACTCATCTATTTCAACTGCAAGAACAGACTTAAAGACCTAATACTGTTTTCTTGCCTTAAATATTTACAGCATATTTTCTGTTTCTACTTTCGTGGTTGTTTCTAATTTTGTAATCATATAATTATATATGTTTTTTTTAAGTGTTGTCAAACATTGTAAAGCACATAGAGCTTCTAAAGATTAGGCGCTATACAAAGTCCTCATTATTATTATCGTTATTATTATTATTATTATTATTATTATTATTATTATTATTATTATTATTATTATTATTAATATTATTATTAATTAGTTAGAAAGAACTATAAAGGGATCCTCGCTATTCACAAATGCACGAGTGCCAGATTTTAGCGTCAAAAGATACGATGCATCGCATGAGTTTCATAAATGCACAAGGATCGTGAACACTTGTCGAATATGTCAACTGTCATTCCGAAGATGTGAAGAGAAATAAAGGTTTCCTATCTACTGACAAATGCATTATTCCCACAGAATGGCGTGAAGAGAAGCGAATGATACAAGGTGTTTGGCAAATTCATAAGCTTCAACAAAACCTTCTCAAATTTCCCATTCATCAGTCAAAAAATAGTTGTGAAGAGTGATAAAATGTTAATATCTACTGACGAATGCATGCTTGACAGAAATTGGCGTCAGGAGACGGGAACATACGAGATGTTTCGTAAATGAAATGCCGTCAACAAGTAGGTCTCAATACTGTATTTCACATGTCATTAAGTAGATGTGAAGAGACAGAAAATTATTCTTTATACTGACAAATGCATGATGGCAAGAAATTGGTTTCAAGAGACACGGTCTATTAAATGGGTTTCATAAAGTCATCAGTTTCTCGAAAACATTCTGAAAAAAATGGATGTTTATATGTCACTAAGTAGCTGTGAAGAGAGATAAATGTGTCCTATCTACTGGCAAATGAATGCCTGCCAGACATTTGCGTCACGAGACATGAACCATATAGAGTTTTTCATAAATGGAAATGCGTCACTGATAAGTTCTCGAAGGTACATTTTTCATTGTCATCAAATGGTTGCGATGGGAAATAAATGGATCCATTAAACTGTCAAATGTACGATTGTCTGAAAATGGCTTCAAGAAAATCAAGCGATCGAATGAGTTTCTTAGATGCGTATGAGTCATCAAAACGTGTTCAAACGTTCATGCTTGGCTGTCATTAATTAGCCCTGCAGAGATATAAAGGCTTCCTCGCTATTCACAAATGTAGAATTGCCAGGTATTGGCGTCAAGAGGCACGAGGCATTGAATGAGTTTCATAAATGCACAAATGTCAGGAAACCTTGTCAAACATGCATGTCTAACTGTCATTCCGAAAATGTGAAGAGAAATGTAGGGTTAGTATATACTGACAAATATATGATTGCTGGAAATTGTTGTCAAGGGACTTGAACAGTCCAATGAGTTTCATCAAGGCATAAGTCTCAACAAAAACTTCTCAAAAGTGCAACATTTTCTGATATTAGTTAGTTGTGAAGAGAAATAATTTCTTCCTATCTGCTGAGAAATGCATGATTGCCTCATCCTGTTTTCACGGAACTTGAACTGTCCAATGACTTTCACAAATGCCGAAATGACAGCAAAAGTTCTCAAAAGTGGACGTGTATGTGATATTAAGTAGTTGTCAAGAGAAATAAAGGGTTAATCTCTGCTGACAAATTCATGACTGCCACAAATTGTCGTGAAAGGACACGAATTCCAAGGTGTTCATAAATTCATAAGCGTCAAGAAAACAATCTCAGATTTTCTTTTCACCTGTCAAAAATATTTGTGAAGAGCAATATAATGTTGCTTTCTACTGACAAATGCATGATTCACAAAAGTTGGCGTCATGAGACAGCATCATACAAGATGTTTCATAAATGAAATGGCGTCAACAAGAAGGTCTCACAGGTGCATTTCACATGTCATTCAGCAGCTGTGAAGAGACATAACATTATGCTTTATACTGACAAATGCATGGTGGCAAGAGATTTGTTTCAAGAGACTATCTATTAAAAAGGTTTCATAAAGTCATCAGTTTCAAGAGAACCTTCTGAGAAGGGGATTTTTCTAGCTCATTAAGTATCTGTGAAGAGAACTAAAGCGGTCCAATCTCCTGACAAATGCATGATTGCCACAAAATGTCTTAAAGAGACACGAATGATACAAGGTGTTTAATAAATTCATAAACGTGAAGAAAACATTCTCCGATTTTCCTTTCACCTGTCAAAAAATAGTTGTGAAGAGAAATAAAATGTTCTTTTCTACTGACAAATGCATCATTAACAAAAAATAGCGTCATGAGACAGGAACATACAACATTTTTCATAAATGAAATAGCGTCAATAAGAAGGTCTTAAAGGTACATTTCATATTTCATTAAGTAGATGTGAAGAGACATGACATTATACTTTATACTGACAAATGCATGATGGCAAGAAATTGGTTTCAAGAGACTCGGTCTATTGCATGGGTTTCATAAAGTCATCAGTTTCAAGAAAACGTGATGAAACATGGATGTGTATATGTCACTAAGGAGCTGTGAAGAGAAATATGTGAGTCCTATCTACTGCCAAAGGCACTCCTGCCAGAAATTTGCGTCACGAGATAAGAACCACATAAAGTCTTTGAAAAATGCAAATGCGTCAATTAGAAGTTCTCAAAAGTACACTTTCAATTGTCATTAACTAGCTAGCGAAGGGAAATAAATGGTTCCTTTAAACTGTCAAATGTATGATTGTCAGAAATTGGCTTCAAGAAAATTAAACATTCCAATGAGTTTCATAAATGCATAAGTGTGAACAAAACCTTTTCAAAAGTGGAACATTTTCTAATATGAATTAGTTCTGAAGAGAAAAACATTCTTCATATCTACTGAGAAGTGCATGACTGCCACATCCTGTATTCAGGAAACTTGAACTGTAAAATGACTTTCACAAATGCATAAATGACAGCCAAAGTCGTCAAAAGTGGACGTTTATATGCTATTAAGTGGTTATGAAGATAACTAAAGGGTTCCTATCTACTGACAAATGCATGATTGCTTCAAAATGGTGTGAAGAGACATGAATGATACAAGGTGTTTAATAAATTCATAAGAGTCAATAAAACCTTCTCAAATGTTCCTTTCACCTGTGAAAAAATAGTTGCGAAGAGATATAAAATGTTCCATTATACTGACAAATGCATGATTGACAGAAATTGGCGTCATGAGACAGCAACATACATGATGTTTCATAAATAAAATATTGTCAACAAGAAGATCTCAAAAGTGCATTTCACATGTCATTAAGTAGATGTGAAGAGACATAACATTATACTTTATAATGCCAAACGCATGATGGCAAGGAATATTTTTCAAGAGACACGGTCCATATAATGGGTTTCATAAGGTCATCCGTTTCTAGAAAACGTTTTAAAAAATGGATGTTTATATATCATTAAGTAGCTGTGAAGAGAAACAAAGGGGTACTATCGACTAAGAGACGCACGCCTGCCAGAAATTTCCTTAACGAGACGTGAACAATATAAAGTCCTTCATAAATGCAAATGCGTCATTAAGAAGTTCTCAAAAGTGCATTTTTCATTGTCATTAAGTAGCTGGGATGGTAAATAAATGTTTCCTTTAAACTGTCAAATGCATGATTGTCAGATATTGGCTTCAAGAGAATCAAACAATCCAATGAGTTTCATCAATGCCTCAGAGTCATCAAAACGTCTTACAACGTTCATGCTTAGCTGTCATTAATTAGTTGTGAAGAGATATAAAGGGTTCCTCGCTATTGACAAATGCACGATTGCCAGGTATTAGCGTCAAGAGACACGAGGCATCGAATAAGTTTTGTAAATGCATAAGTGGCAGGAAAAGTTGTCAAATAAGTATGTCTAACTGTCATTGCGAAGATTTGAAAAGAAATAAAGAGTTCCTGTGCACTGACAAATATATGATTGCCACAAATTGTTGTCAAAGGACTTCAACAGTCCAATGAGTTTCATAAACGCATAAGTGATAACAAAACCTCCTCAAAAGTGCAACATTTTCTGATGTTAATTAGATGTGAAGAGAAATAAATTCTTCCTATCTACTGAGAAATGCATGATTGCCACATCATGTGTTCAGTGGAATGGAACCTACCCATGACTTTCACAAATGCATAAATGACAGCAAAAGTTCTCAAACGTGGACTTTTATGTGATATGAAGTTATTGTGAAGAGATAAACGGTTAGTATCTACTGACAAATGCATGATTGCCACAAAATGGCGTGAGGAAGCACGAATGATAGAAGGTGTTTAATAAACTTTATAAACGTCAGTAAAACCTTCTCAAATTTTCCGTTCACCTATCAATAAATAGTTGTGAAGAGAAATAAAATATTCCTTTCTACTGACAATTGCATGATTGACAGAAATTAGCGTCATGAGACAGGAACATACAAGATGTTTCAGAAATGAAATAGCGTCAACAAGAAGGTTAGAAATGTGCATATCGCATGTTATTAAGTAGATGTGAAGAGACATAACATTATACTTTATACTGACAAATGCATGATGGCAAAAAATTGGTTTCAAGAAAGACAGTCTATTAAA